>WTXH01000022.1:0-260150 GCA_022376555.1 Russula compacta
GATCAACCGTCTCTCACTCTTCCACCCATTTGCAACTCGAACAGCATGTCTTCGCCCCTCTCCGTCCCATCTTACATCACTGCTAGCCCCAGTGGATGCGAAGAACCCCTTCCAATCCCACTGGGATCAACGGCTGCCGGCAAGGAGCCAGAATCCCTTGTCGTCCCCATGGAGGTGGTGGCCTCGTCGGCCAAGTTCAGTGAGTTTCAACTCTCCCACGAACCGTCCATGCTGCTCTCGAAGGAAACAGCCCCACCAGAGAACAACTTGTCCTCATCGCACAGGGCTTGGCAAGCGTTGTGCGCAAAAACGAGGAAGTATCGAGAAACAACAAAGAGCAGCTCGCCGTACTCAAAGGACGAGCCGACGCTCTGGCAGAGCGTGAGGCGAACGCGGCTCGTCTGGAAGCCACTTACAAACACTGGAGGGACGATCAACTCGCAGCCGACGAGGAAGATTTGGGGATACCCGAAGGGTATGAGGAGAACGAAGGGCGAGTGCCCGATTTCTTCATTCCCATCACTGATGGCCATCACACCATCCACACCTTCGCGGCGTATGTCAAACGCAAGGGACAGTATTGCCTTGGCACCTCAGGAAAGGGGGAGGCCATCTACCGTCAGGAGCTCTTCGCTCCTAACCGAGCCACCATCGTCGAAGAAGGGGAATACCCCCAGTGGTTCTTCGATGCCCTCACCGACCCCAACACTTACGACGCCATGTTGCGACAAGCCGTTGAACCCGGAGGGGACTGGGGGACAGCCACTGAGTTCCAGCGCTATCATGAGACTGTCACTGACCTCGCAGGGCTCCACATCGAGGCGCGAGAGCTGCAGAGTCACATCGACTCCCTCCGCTATCAAGAAGAACAATGCCGCCCTGCCTCCTTGCATCCCACAAATACGAGAGCTATGCTCTCTTCCGCAAGCTCCATGACGAGCCCTTACTCAGGGGAGACAAAGGCCATAAGTTCTCCTCCATTCCAAACAGCTCACGCCGCAGTGCGGCTCGTTTCTAAACCAAGGGTAATGTCACAGAGCAGCTTGCACGGGGGCAAGAGAACCGCTGATGGCATGTAAAGGGTGTGTTTGACCCCCAGGTGTGGTAGGCCTGTCTAGGCCTGGGGTTGATAATACAGGTCGGACTTTAGTCAGTGTATGTCAGGGCTTTGTCACGACCCTCAGTCAGCAATCTAATTAGCCGAATGACCGGAAAACGGTCGAGTAGTAGTAGTAGTCACATTACAGCAGTATATGTATGCGTGCGCGTATGGAGACGAGACTCTAAGTCGAGTCTCCTTGTCTCAACAAGAGTAGTGACTTCGGTGCTATTGTCTCCAGGAAAGCCGTGGCTTGTTTCGCCTTCCTGGGTTTCTTGTGCTTCCTTCTCTGTGTACCGCGAGTTGCCGGTACCCCGAACGTCGACTCTAGTTCTAGCACTATCAACGAATTGTTAGAGAGTGACGAAGGCTATTTTCCACCGTTAACAGTGGACGCATCCGCTGAGTCATCTACCACTCCCACTAGGCTTAGGGATACTGACAACGTCTAAGTGTCACTGCTCTCGCCGGTGACACCTTGGCTCATTACTAATATTTCAGACTAATATGCTGCCATGTTTCATAGTCTCACAGCCTCATTATGCTGCTTAAATGCATCATCCAGCCTCTTAGTCATACAGGCTTAGTAGGATGCCATTTGAATGCATCATCACTTACTTAGTCATACATGCTTACTATCTTGTAGTCATATATGCTTAGTACAATGCCTTAGAGATGCATCATCCCTCTACTTAGTCATATGTACTGTCACCGCCAAGGATTCTGAGTAGGGACAAATAGATGCAAACAAAAAAGAGAGCCAAGTCATGCTACAACTTGGATTGTAGATAGAGTGTAAAAGGATGGAGAGTTCCCACCCATTGCTATGCTTCACAATGGCCACTCTGGCAATAGGAGAAGAGCACTTCTATTGTCACACTGGACTGAGCATGGCAGTTCTGTTAATGTTTCTGTCTGGCAACTCCCCTGGCTGCTTGTTCTCTTTGTCTAGTGGTTAATTTGTCTGGTCTATCCCTATCCCTCTGCTGTAAGTGTAGGATGATATCTGCATTGGTCACCATCATCTTGGTCATCTTCTGTGGAGTTCTAATGCCTTGTTAGAATGGCTGTTGGTAGTGGCAGTGTTATGGACTGGCAGACTATTTATGCTTACCTCATTTTCTACTATATATAGTATTCGCTTTCTCATGGACTGGCAGGGAGCCCTTTCCACATCCATCCCTATACATTACCAAACCTCTATTACACTTCACTGCCCTCCACTTTATGTCATGTTGCCTTGGCTCATTACTAATACATTCAGACTAATATGCCACCATGTTCGGTAGTCTCACAGCCTCATGATGCCACTTAAACGCATCATCCTGCCTCTTAGTCATATAGGCTTGGTAGGATGCCATCTAGACATGTCATCACTTACTTAGTCATACATGCTTAGTCATATATGCTTAGTATGATGCTGTAGAGATGCATCATCCTTTTACTTAGTCATATGTACTTACTGTACATTAGCCACAGGGCCTATAAAAGCCCCCCAAAGTGAGACTCAAGCCTTAAGCTTAGTCTCTTGTATAATACAGGACTTCTAGTTCATCTCTTGTGAACTTAAGCTTAATGAACCATCCGAACTATCCTCTTGCACCTTAGAATGTACCCTAAGGCCTGCTAAATCAACTTAGAGCCGCATTTGCTCTTCACTTTGAAACTCCAAACAAACTCAGACAGAAAGATGCTGTCTTTCCCACCCAGAACCTGAACCTGAAGGCTGCTAGTAAAGGAACTCTAGCCGTCTATATGAAGGCCACTAGTAAAGGAACTCTAGTTGTCTATATGAACAAGTCACATACTATGACCTCTGTAATAGATGCCGCATACTACAACACACCAGTAGCAATCAGGAGCTGCTCCTACAAGACACCAGAACCCCTTCCATTCATGACCTTAGCGTGAACACCAACAAACTAAGTGCAATACAAGATGTCATTGCACCTCCAGACATCACTTCCTTGAAGTGATAACTGAACAGCCGGCACCGCTACACACCATTCAGAACCCCCAGCTGTACAAGTTCTAAGGACAGAACTCCGAACCTTGAACCATACCAGAAACCAGACTTGGATAAGGCATCCAAACTCCGAACCAAACCAAACCGAACTTGAACCCTCACACTAAGACACATGACATCCTAGTGTGACAGGCAGTGCTGGTTGTATTTGTCCTCTGGTTCCTAAAGGAGGAATGGGATCTAGGTGTGAAGGAGTTGATTTGGATACTTAAGATGCATATCCAAAGGAAGGGATGTCTGGAGTGCTGATACACCTTATATTGCACTTAGTTTGTTGGTATGCCCCTAAGGTCATGAATGGAAGGAGCTGCTCCTTTATACTGGGTTGCTAGTGCAGAGGGGGCTGTTTTATAGAGCACTGAGAGGTCTGTTACTCAGTGACCTTCATCTGTCTGAAGTGAAGAAAGGCAATGCCTTTCTGAGTGCTTAACATATGTGTCAGAGTTTGAAAAGTTCCCAATGGGGACTTGGTTTACTATATATGGTAGATTAAGTGAAACATGTCACTAAGTTGCTTAGCAGACCCTAGGGTATGTTCTAGAGCACAAGTAGAAAGGGGAAAGGGGCTTTGAAGCTTCAGATCACTCAGAGGATTGCTCTGAGAATGTCTAGGATTCACAAGAGACCATGCTTAAGGCTTTGGTCCTATTCTATGAGCATATTTATACATAGCTATTTAAGCAGAGTTTCTGGCAGTGATTGACATATTTCAGCAGCAGTAAGGCCATGAAAACCATTGGCAGATTAGTGTAAGTACTTTAGTAAGTAGCTAAGGCAACACAACAGCAGTCTAGGGCAGCAAGAGTGTAATAGAGGGTGTATAAAGTAGGGTGGGGGAGATGATGACAACTCTGGCCAGACTGTGAGAAATATGTACATATATGGACAAAAGATTAGTAAGCATAAGTGTCCCAACTGTCCACCATAACAGTGGAAGAGGCTCTCTGCCAGTCTGTAACCGGCCTGGGGTGATGGTTCAACACCATCACGCCCCTGTAAGTTGTGGAACCGGCCAACTAGAGTATTCGTGCCCCGTTTCATATTCGTGCCCCGTTTCATGTATATCAGCTCGTGATTCTTGAGCTCCCTTTGCTACTGGCTGTTATTGTTGTTTTCACGTTTCAGATATAAATAGGTAGTAGCACTGCCCCTCAGGCCCTAGGCCTGCCCTCAAGTACTATGTACTATATATAGGGGACTCATTACACCTGGTAGAGGCAAGTTGAGTCTCTTGTCTCAATACTAGCAGTGTTCTACTTCCTTGTGGGTGGCTACTGAGTTGGAGCTCAGCAAGCGGTAACCCAGAAATCGACATCGACTTGCAGGTCGACTTCCTCTCTATACGTCTTCTAGGACACGTTGAGTCCTAGCTCATCGACTTAGTGTGTCTACTGTTGCTGTCAAACCCTTGGCGGTGACACTAGACTCAACTTGTTTTCAATATGGCTAGCAGTTCAGAAGGAACACTGCAGACTACAACCCTCGATTGGGTAGACACCACTGAAGGCAGAAGGAACCACAGAGTTCGGTACATCTCCAAAGAACACCCAGCCAATCCCACAGACTGGGACGTACATATCATTGTCACAGCAAGAGGCAAGGTGCCAACCAACCCAAAGCTGGTGTGCATTCACGACAATAAGTGGAAAGAAGTCCATTGGGACAAAGGACGATACACTCTAGGAGCGGCGGTCCCACAACTACATGAGTATGACACTGAGGGATCAGAAGCCGACGAGCTTCTCAACGAAGAACTAGAAGAGCCCAAAGCCATTTCAGATACAGAGTCAGACGAGGCGGTCAAAGAAATTGAAGACGCCTTCAACAAAATCAAGATCACACCAGTGGAAGAAAAAGCACCAGTGTTTCCCACCAGAACCCTCACTCCACTTCAGGGAATACCAACTGATGCCCTACCAGCAGGAGCTAGAATCCCTAGCCTTTCACAAGCCATGTCGACACAAACTACCACAGCCACAGCTGTTGCTGCACAACCATCCACAACTACCCACAATGCACCACAGCACATCCAGAATGTCCTCAGACAGGTCCTCAAAAGGTCGGGACCACCAGGAGGGTCTGGAGGAGGACCAGGAGGACCAGGAGGGCCAGGAGGACCTGGAGGACCAGTAGGACCAGGAGGAGAACCAGACCCGAATGCACCCCAGGTGCCGGTGGCAGCAGCCGCCGACGTGAAAACCATGGGAGCACTCCCACAAGTCTTCATGGGAGACAGGTCAAAAGCTGATGACTTCATCGAAGAAGTAAAAGGATATCTGCGCTTAAACGCAGACATAGCAGGATACAACTCCCCCTTCAAAAAGATTGCCTTCACCCTTACCCTCATCAAGGGAGAAAATACAGCCCAATGGGTCAGAGACATGGGCGAATGGATTGACAGGCTACAAATGCCCCAGGACAACATCCCAGCCCTATGGGATCAATTCCTTCTGGAGTTCAGCCAACAGTTCCAGGACACCCAGGCAGCCCAACGGGCCAGAAATGAAATCAGGGATTGTCAGATGAAGGGGTCCGACTACAATGAGTATATTACCAGGTTCGAAAGCCTGGCAAGAAAAGCCAGATACACATTGGGAAATGAGGAAACGTACAACATCTTTCTCCAAGGAATCCCGGCTTCACTCCTACATGACATGCTCAAACCACCGATCCCTCTCAATTACCATGACCTCAAAGAGAAGGTCAAGACCATCACACAAGGAAAGACCATCATAGATGGCATCTTGAAGAAGACCCTAGGAGCACAATCGCTGTTCCAACGGTTCAACAATCCACCCAGACCACCGCCATTCTAACAGAGGAACTGGCAATCCAGATATAATCAGGGGAACCGTCCCCAATACAACTCAACAAATGCACCACCGTCCATGAACAACACCCCGTGCTGATGGACCTATCTAGAGGTTGTACCCTAACAACTGGAGGGGACGAGGAAACTGGAGACAAAGGACAGGACCGCCCGCAAGGGGAAACGTATCAGCACCAGGATATGAAGCAATGCGGTGCTTCAACTGCGGTAGAGAAGGGCATTTCGCCCGTGCCTGCCCGAAAGGCAACAACAACCCCGGAACCCCTACAGACAGGGCCCCAGACAGGCCAACCTTATCGACTTCCAAGAGGAAGAAGATCAAGACTACCAGATGGCCGAACCATCAGAGGGAACCTCGGTGGCCACCATGCGAGCACAGCTGGAGGGAATGTCCCTCGACGACCAGATCAAGCTGGCCAAGGAGATGGGAGTTGCACAGGATTTTCCCTCTGCCTAATCAGATCAGCCCTGCTTAGGCGAGTCCATAGCAATAACGTGTACATATCAGCAAGGAAATCTATGACAGTCCATTTCTACACACGATCAATTGCAAAAAGAGCTGAAGGAGTGGCCCTCATAGACTCAAGGGCCACCGAAAATTTCATGAGTCTCGACTATGCTAGATGGCTACGACTCCCCATCAAACGACTTGTGACCCCAAGACCATTGTTCAATGTTGATGGGACAGAGAACAAAAGTGGAAGTCTCAAATACTATACCGACCTACAATTCAGAACGGGGACGCAAACCACGAATCAGAGGTTTTTCCTCTCCGACTTAGGGGATCACAAGGCTATCTTTGGGTATCCATGGTTCACATCCATCCAGCCAAAGATCGACTGGAAGAAGGGATGGATTGACTTCACCCATCCCCCCATCGTCCTTTCAGCCCCGAATGCAGCCAAAGCAGTATACATACCTCAAACGAAGAACGTACCACGACCACTCAGAAAAAGAACTGACACATACCTCCTAGGAAGGGCAACGATAGGAGGCGCCGCGAGCGACCCAGAACAGAATAACACCATACCAGCCAAGTATAGACGACACAGAAAGGTGTTTAGTGAAGAAGACTCCCAACAAATGCCCAGCTCGACCATATGGGACCACGCTATCGAGCTACTACCCGGGGCACCGACACCATGCCGGGACGACTGCTACCCCTCACACAAGAGGAAAAAGCAGAGATGCACAAGTTCGTCCAAGAGCATTTGAAAAGGGGAACCATTCGCATTTTGAAATCACCCTACGCAGCTAACTTCTTCTTTGTGAAGAAGAAGGACAGAAAACTAAGGCCGGTACAGGATTACCGGCCTGTCAACAAATGGACAAAGAGAAACAGGAACGTCTCGCCTCTCATCCCGCAAGTCGTGGATTGACTCAGCGGATGCACCAAATTCACAGTGGTGGATGTGCGATGGGGCTACAACAACATCCGAATCAAAGAAGGAGATGAGTGGAAAGCCGCCTTCCTCACCCACAAGGGACTATTTGAACCCACAGTCATGTTCTTTGGCCTCACCAACTCCCCAGCAACCTTCCAAATGATGATGAATGCCATATTCCGACAAGAAGTAGGAGAGGGCTGGCTCTCTGTTTACATGGATGACATCACCATTCACACAGCCAAATGACCACACGAGACAGAAGAACAGCACATGGCCAGGCATCGGGAATACGTCCACCGAATGTTAGACAAATTGGAGAAAAATGACCTCTACCTCAAGCTGGAAAAATGCCAATTCGAGAAGGAGGAAATTGAGTACCTAGGAGTCATCGTAGGAAAAGGGCATCTCAGAATGAGCCCCAAGAAACTGCAGGGAATTGCGGACTGGTCCCCACCAAGGAGCCCAACCGAAGTCAGAAGTTTCCTGGGATTCACAGGTTATTACCGCTACTTCATCCCGAACTATTCAAAAATTGCACGTCCCCTACTAGAACTAACAAAGAAGACCATGCCATGGCACTGGGGAGAAGCACAGATGAAAGTGTTCGAAGAGCTGAAGACAAGAATGTGCGGTAGCCCAGTGCTGATCCAACCAGATGTCGAGAAACAATTTACACTTCACGTCGACGCATGGCATACGGCATAGGGCCGTACTCTTGCAGAGGGACAGCACGACCTCACACCAACACTGGCCCAACGACACAAACCCATTTTGCACCCAGTAGCATACTATTCAGCACATTCACACCCACAGAACGGAACTATGACATCTATGAATGAGAGCTGTTAGCCATCATGAAAGCCCTAGCCCATGGAGACACTACCTAGGGTGGACAAAACAACCATTTATAATCTGAACCGACCACGCCAACCTCCAATACTGGAAGTCACCAGAAACCTAAATCGACGAACCGCCCGATGGCACGCCGACCTCCAAGAGTATGACTATATCCTGGAATATATCCCAGGAAAAATGAACACTGCAGCAGACACGCTGTCCAGACCATCGAACGTGGACCACAGCGAAGATGACAATAAAAACGTCACAATCATCCCCCCACAGAATTCGAGCAGCACAGACAATCCACGGAAAAATGTGGTACCAAACCTCAAGAACTCAGACGAGCCATCGTCAGAGACGCCCACAATACACCCATGTCCAGTCATCCAGGGAGAGACGAAACCCTGAGGAAAGTGCAAGAGTGGTACTGGTGGCCAAAAATGAAAGAATGGATTGCAGACTACGTCAAAGGATGTGCAACGTGTCAACAAGCTAAGATACTAACGCACTGGCTCACGTCCCACTTTATCGAATCCCTTCAGAACCGGCACGCTGCCATTCCAGACCATATCTATGGACCTGATCACTGGACTACCACTGAACGAGGATTGGATGCAATCCTCACCATTGTGGATCACAGGTGCTCCCACGCCACCCTATTCCTCCCCTGTTCAACCAACATCACAGGGCCAGGAATCGCCCACTCTATCTGGATCATCTCTATCCATGGTACGGGCTGCCAAGAAAGATCATCAGGACCGGGACCCAGTTCATGTCAAGTTTCGGAAAAGCGCTCACCAAAAGGTTGGGGATACAACAAAACCTATCCATGGCCGCCCATCCCCAAACGACGGCCTATCTGAGGAAAGAATCAATGGGTGGAACAATACTTGCGGCTGGTAACAAGTGGACAGCCAGATGACTGGACGGAATGGGTCGCGGTCGCAACTGCAGTACACAACAACCGGAGAACAGCACCACCGGGCTATGCCCAATCAAATTCTCATCAGCTATGAACCAACTGGGACCCAGAGATTTGGGGTCCGGACCAATAATGAGGCAGTAGAACAACAAACACGAAGGATGGAAGAGGCACGGGATCAAGCCATCAAGGCTATCAATAGAAAAGCAGCCGAAACACCAGGAGTCAATACAAAATCGGAGACCAAGTGTGGCTAGAAGGGACCCACCTGACCCTCCACATCAAGGGTCCAAATTGAACCCAAAAGGTACGGCCCTTTCAAGATCCTCAAAGAGGTATCCCCGGTCGCCTTCTTGCTGCAGCTCCCCGCATCATGGTTGATCCATCCGTATTTCATGCATCTCTTCTTACCCCATACAGGGAGACGGACACCCACGGACCCAACTACGCCCGACCCCCTCCTGACCTGATCGATGATGAAGAACAATATGAAGTGGAGCAAATCGAAACCATCGCCATCAAGGGTGATCAAGAAGCTGCAGTACCTCATAAAGTGGCGGGGCTATCCGAAAGTGATAATACCTGGGAACCAGCTGACCAGGTATATGCCCCGGATCTCCTTCGGGAGTATCATAAGCGCCGGCCCTTGAGCAACATAAAAGGGAAGCAGAAACCCCCGCAAAGGCATCAGCTCGATCCTCCTCCACTCTCAAACACATTATTGCTTCGCTATGTCCTCCCCTGCCCAGTCCCAGTTCCGCCCCCTGTCATGCACATCGGGTCGAGGCAATTGGCAGACCTTCCTCCGCAGTGGCCAGCCCCAGTCGGGCCACTACCACCCCCACCTCCAACACCATCGCCTTCCCAGCGTTCCCTGATCTCGAAACCAATGCGTTTTGGGAAGGCCCTCTTTCACCAGGCACTGTCCGATCTGTCTTGGACGGATACGAGAACCTCAACCCAACCCAGCTCCGCCAGCTGGCGGCGGGCCTTGCCTCCATGCTCCAGCAGTGTGAAACACTATTCCAAGATAAGGCGTGATGCCTCAAACGACAATTCGAGGAGGTCAACAGGGACAACCGGAGCTTAAAGCATGGATCCAACAGATCGATGGGGAACCCCTCCTCTGCCCTGATGGATATGTTGAGAATGAGGGAGACTCCCCGAGTTCACGATCACCACCCCAGATGGCGAGAAGCCAGCCATCTTCATCAAGCAGTTGGACGAGGCGAGTGGCCGGCTGGCGGCCAATGCGACAGGCACCATGATGCCCAAATATCGACTTACACTCGCCCCGATTGACGACTTCCCCTCTCCCCACTCCCACCTGGTTCCAGCCCACCTCTGGGGACAGAGATTGACTACCACCCACTCCGCAAGCCATCATCGACCTGGATGATGGCCCCTCCTCTGGAGGTCACACAGTATCGGTCCTGGATCGCGAGTCAACACACTGCGCCCAAGCTACGCCTGGCTCAGGCAAATCTGGCGGCATCTGAGGCCACAAAACAGGCATGTGAGGACCGACTCATCGCAGCAAGAGCCACGAAAAGGTCCCAACAGTGGGGTTGAATGATTCTGACCCCAGCTGGCAAGGCGATCAGGGTGGAGAAGGCAGGATGAGGGCATCCTGTCTAGCGAGGGAGTGGTGTAACCGGCCTGGGGTGATGGTTCAACACCATCGTGCCCCTGTAAGTTGCGGAACCGGCCAATAGAGTATTCTGCCCCATTTCATATTCGTGCCCCGTTTCATGTATATCAGCTTGTGATTCTTGAGCTCCCTTTGCTACTGGCTGTTATTGTTGTTTTCAGTTTCAGATATAAATAGGTAGTAGCACTGCCCCTCAGGCCCTAGGCCTGCCCTCAAGTACTATGTACTATATATAGGGGACTCATTACACCTGGTAGAGGCAAGTTGAGTCTCTTGTCTCAATACTAGCAGTGTTCTACTTCCTTGTGGGTGGCTACTGAGTCGGAGCTCAGCAAGCGGTAACCCAGAAATCGACATCGACTTGCAGGTTGACTTTCTCTCTATATGTCTTCTAGGACACATTGAGTCCTAGCTCATCGACTTAGTGTGTCTACTGTTGCTGTCAAACCCTTGGCGGTGACACAGTCTATGAGAAAGTGATTACTATATATAGTAAAAATGATGTAAGCAGAAATAGTCTGGCAGTCCATAATATCACCCCCTGTTTAGAGTCTTCCCAACTGGCCTTGGTGGGAAGCCCTGAAGGGGCAGTTGCAGCAGCAGCACTTATGGCACTTCTTCTTGTTCTTGTTGGCCCCCTAGGACTGTATGTACTCATCTTTGTCTTCATCACTGTCAAGGGGGGCAATATGTTTGAGGTACTCTAGGACTCTGAAGTTCTTGAGCATCTCATCTCAAGCAACTTTTTCAAGGTTGCTCCAGGGGACTGGCTGTGTTTTGAGGTCAGTGGCAATGCAATTGAAGGTGTTAGCATCCTGCAATCCTCCTAACCACTCCATCTTCTTCATATGCATGAATGCTGCCTTGATTTTGAGCTTGAGCATTTTCTGCTCAAGGTAGTGGTCAGCTTCTTCCCACTTGTGGTAGGCAATGACAGCTGCTGTTAGTGATTCATCTCCCTCATCATTTATGGTGTTATTGATGCTCTTAGCGAATGGTTCCCTGCCAGAGAACAGTTAGCTGTGATGTTTAGTGTATCTAATGGTGGGATGTGTGGAGGAGATGGGATGGAGTAGGTCTGTATAAATTGGGTGTCCCTTACCCATGGTGATGCTAATGAGGGGGTAGCAGTCATTGTCAAAGTGGTACTTGAAGTACTTAGCATGTTTAGCTCCTCCCTTTTTATTGGGGACAATGAATGGTTTGAATCTGCAGGTGTGCCAACTGGTGCCTGGGTATTCATCACTCTCCTCACCCTTTGTCTGCTCTTTCTCCTCCCTGTTGACTTGTTGTTTGCAAATTTCTTCATCTTCTTTTTCTTGTTGGGAGCAAGCTGGTTTGGCTCCCAATGCATGAAGGGCATCACAGATGTTGCCTGCTGGAATGTGCTCAGCATATATGATGATGGTGGTGGCCTTCTTGCAAGCATTTGTGAGGGCATCAAGCCACAGGTTAGTGGAGGAAGAAAGTAGGGAAGTTGGGGTGCTGTCGACTGAGTACCCTATAGGGGTAAGCAGTGGTGGGGAGATGGATCCCCAAGAACTATTGTTGGTGGAGGTATCCTCAATAAAAGTGAGGGGGTAAAAGTGGTTGGTGGGTAGGCCAGTTGTGGGTGCCATAGAGGTGGTGCTGACAATTGCAGCCATTGATATTGTGGTTGGGGCTGAATCAGTTTAAGAGGCAGTTGCTTGCTGAGGTCTTCATCTTGATTCATGGGTCCTTATATATGTTTTGACCCCCTGTTTAGGTTTCTCTGGTCTTGTGAAATTCTTCAAGGAGCTTCAGAGCATGTACAGTCACTTAAAAAACTGTCCTAATAATTGGCCATTTTGGAAAGCCTGGCTTGTCATAAATCAAATAAATTAGGTAATATTTTGAAAATAATATACTGTACTAATATGACCAACTCATCAAGCCTTGTAACATGTGACTCTTCAAAATTGAGAAAATGGTGTGACAAACCTCAAATCTCTTCAAGCCCAATCTGGCCTGGAGGCATGACAGGTCACATGCGGATGATGCACATAACAGGCTAGGTGCACATCTTGATTCTTATGAGCACATCAGGATTTAAACATAAAAAATGGTGAAAAGTTTCTATGCACTTCAAGACCTCAATGATGACTGCCACACTTGACAGTTTCATTATCCTAACTCACACCCACCAAGACCTCCTCCCAGATCCTAAATGCTCCATATCCCAGTTCCTCACATTTTCACTGCCTCCAGAGGTGAGAATGGCTGTAACAACAGTAAACATAGCACATTTTATCTCAGGACAGTTGCTAACATTTACTGGCAATATGGAGGTCCTCCAGATATGGCCAATCCTGTCCCATGACCTCCTCCTCAATATTCAACTCAAGGCCCTAGAAATAGATGCAAAGTCTATTTGCTATCTACATCTGCCCACACTCCACCCAGCTCAACAACTCTACTTCCTGCTCTAGGTCTTGACCTACTGAAAGGAAACCTCTTTGTTGTGCATGCACATCGCAGCACCATAGAGTAGAGTGGAGCTATGGTTGACAAAAGAGAAGAATAGTGCAGCATCCTACCACTCTCCAGATAGGCGCTGTCTTTGCAAAGAGGCACAGGCTATGTTCCTGGCCATTCCTTGGGCTGGTGATGTACATGGGTTTACTGAAGCTGAACCAGTCATCAAACTAGCAACATACCTTTCTCATGACTGGTTGGCAACTACTCATGGCAACCACCAGCTTGACCTTCTCCAATGGGATCTTGCTCACTCTGGGATGGATCCACAGTCTCTGTGTAAGGTCATGAATCTTAGCTTCTTCCAAAAGATGATGCAGGTCTATCATGCCAGAAACAACACTCCATACAGTGCTAGGGGAGGAGCTTACCATTTATGGAATGTTGGAGAGGAGCTTGCAAATGGTACATGGACAATAGTGGTTGGGATTGTAAATGTCAATGATAATTACTGGATTGCAGTTGTTGTCGATGCCACCTGGTCAATCATCCAAGTTGGTGACTCGTTAGGTGGAGAGAACACTGAGGTTAAAGTTGCTGTAGCATGGTGGATCAATACCCACATACCACACAAGTTCTCACAGGAAAGCTTACTGACCACATCTCGACAAGATACACACTCCTGCCTTATCTTTGCTGCTAATGCTCCTGGTCACTTTATCCTCCCAGTATGAATACCTCTCCTTCAAGCTCAGGATAGTGCAAAGGGAAGGATCTCTGCATTTCTGCATGTGGCTCAGTGTGACATCAAGCTGGTGCATAACAATGTCAATACCTATAAGAGGTAACTCATGCAGTTCTTCAGATAGTGGCCAGCTGACCAGGACCTGCCCCATGGCCATATTTATACATTTGACATTATTCCAGGCAATGGAGGCTGCTTTTTCCCTGTTGTAATAGCTCTGCTGCAAAAGCAACCACCATTCATACATAACAAACCTATGGACACAGCATCCGACAGCCAAGCTGTACAGTCTAATGCACATGCTGTACCACCTGATGGTGTAGCTGGGGAGTGCAACATCCCCATCACACCAGCCAATTTCCCAACCACAAGTGCTTCTGGGCCCTCCACCAAGAAGCATAAACATGGTGTAGATACCATCTCTGAACAACCAACAGCTGCAACTGGACCATTAGATGGGTTCTTAAGTCTGTTACAGCTGATGTTACAGCAGCTGACAGGGCATGGATGACCTCAGAATGGAGAATAAATATGGAGAAGTCAAAGCGAGTGGTGACATACATGTAGAGCAGGCAAAGCAACAAAAAATGGAGGCAGCAACATAGTGCTAGCAAGAATGGAGGAACAGGAAGGTGGCTAATCAAATAAAATCAGGAAAGCACAATGCAAATGGCAAAAGAATTCATACAAAGGTTATTCCAACTTCCATGCTATCCCAACAGCTGCTGACACAATGCTGTTAAAGTCAGTAGTGCTGGTTTCAGGGCCACCTTCATCATTGAACATAGCTGAAGCAACACGGCCAAATTGGGCTTTCAAAGAAGACAAGTGGCATGCACAGACAGAGGTTGGATGACCATGAGTGAAGGAGTATAAGGAAGCTGTCTTGATGAACTGGATGTCACCACTGGTTTGGTCAGTAATTGACTGTGTATTGAGAGGTCATCCAAGAATGAAGCCTACCAAAATTGTCCATGAACTCAAACTGAAAGATCCCATCCTCTTTGCTAAACTCACATCACAAACCCTTGGTGCTTGGATTGATCGATCCAGTGATCATCCAGTTTGGAGTGAAAAGACCCTTGAGCAGGTGGGAAAAGGAAACAAGCCAGGAGGGCTTACAATAAGAGTTGGGGTGCTGGTATGTCATACAACCTTGCTGTTATCACCACTGATGCTTGTGAAAAAGATCAAATATCCTGAAGCAATGGCAGAAGTGTTAGGGTACATCCACAGTCTTCATGAAGCATCCATCACACTTACCTTGAATACTGTCCAAGGTTTGATGATTGCCCATCTCCAACACCACATGCCCCAGATCTTCAAGGAGCCATCACCAGATGGCACACTCTTCCAATGTTCAGAAGGCTTTGTTTTGAAGTTCCTTCATTGAGCACTAGGCTGGAACATGTGGCGATCAACATGAGTGGGTCAAAAGATTCCAGAAAATGCAGATGAAGTTCTGAAGAGGGCATTCTTGCAAATTGCATGGGTAGTGAAGGATGAACAGATACCATCCACACTTATCATCAACAGCAATCAGACCCAGGTTGTGCTAGCACAAGGATGTCACATGACTTATGCATCATCAGGTGCAACACAGGTTGTGACTGTTGGTGCTGAGGAGAAACACGCCCTCACAATCTTCCCTAGCATCACAAATGATGGTAAACTCTTACCAATCTAAATGATCCACAAAGGGCAGAGTAGAAAATCACTCCCCAGCCCAACTGCACGGAGTCAATATGAGTCAGATCAGGCTGGATTCCTATTTGAGGTCTCAAAGACCACCATATATTGGTCTACCATAGTGATGATGCAAAACTTTGTGAATGTCATGCTTGTGCCTTACTTTGACAATGTCTGGAAGGATCTTGGGCTTGACCAAGACCACATGGCCTTGTGGCTCATTGACTGCTGGTCAGTCCATCACTCAAAAGAATTCCTTGATTGGATGGCTTCAAAACATCCATTAATCATTGTCATTTTTATTCCTGCTGGTATAACTGGTCTATTTCAGCCCTGCAATGTTGGCCTACAGCAAATCTTTAAGCACTCCCTCAAGATATCAGCCCATGAAGACATTGTCAGCAAAGTTCTTGGTCAACTTCAGGCTGGACATCTAGTATGGGACATAAAAGTTGATACTGGGATCAAAATATTGCAGGATCAGACTGTACACTGGAATCTGGAGTGCATATCAGTCTCGCAATAAGGTTGATATTATCAAAAAGGTACACTTCAAATAATGTGTTACTTTGTTGCTCATGATTTTCACAGGCCTGGGAGATGTGCCACATGGGAGAATTCAACCTGTTGTACATGAGTTTGATGAGTCGCGAGGCTTCAAAGGCACTCCACAAGCTTGTTACAGTGGATCCAACCTTCTGGGCAGAGATCATGCAGCCATGTTCATGAGGCAGCGTACCCCACCACATCCCACCTACACTCACTTCCCATGAAGAATAATTGGAGGATCTTGAAGAGACTCCTATTGATATTCATGGTGATGACAGTGAAGTTCTGATGATTGATGTCATTTCCACACATACAAATAGCTTTGACCATGATGATGTGGATTTTGACAGTGATGATGTGGACAAATTATATATAGTGGGAGAAGAAGGTGGCCTGGTTTCAGCTGCAGATGCAGAAAGTGCCTGCATAGAGTCCATCAACAGCCAGATCATTGATGCAACACAAGCTAGTCAACTGGTACAAGGACATGGTAGGCACACAAAGCATGCAAATGTCCTCTATTCATCAAAGTTTTGGGTCACAAATGATAGGAGCGATAAGGAGTAGATCAGGAAATCCCTTGACCGAAAAATTACCTTTTTAGGGAATATTTAGTAGTTTTTGTCACTCTTTTCAAAAACCATTGTGACCTGTGACAAGGCCGAAATCCCTTCACATCATAGAGGCTTGTGATGCATGACTGAAGAGTAGGTCATATTAGTATAGTATCTTATAGTTTAGCATCTTAACATTCAGGAATGCCTGGAATCATGTGATTTGGACCAAAAGTGATGTAGCAATGTGCAAGATAAAGTTAGGTATCATTGGGACAGTTTTTTGACCCTCTATTTTATCTACAGTAGGTATCCAATTAGTAGTTTTTATGACCTCCATTAGCTCTAATAACTGCTTTAATTCTTCTAGGCATACCTTCTATGAGATTTTGGCATGTTTCTGCTGCAATCTTATCCCTTTCTACCTCCACCCTATCCCACAACTCATGCACCCCCTTGGGTGAGGTTAAATACTTCTGCAAAGCCCTTTTAAGATGCACCCAAAGGTGCTCAATAGGGTTGAGGTCAGGAGATTGGGAAGGCCAGACAAGCACTTGGATGTCATTGTCTTCAAACCACTGGGAAGCCCTTTTGGAGGTGTGCTTAGGGTTATTATCCTGCTAGAATACCCATTCTTCCTCTGGTACCCCCAGCTTCTCAAAGCTTTCCACCACCCTATCATCTAAGATGTCACAGTATTGCTGTGAATCCATGGCCCCCTGAACCTCTATGAGCTTCCCAACCCTATTTCAGCCCATACAGCCCCATACCATGAGATTATTTCCTCCTCCATACTTGACAGTTGGGGTGGTAGTGCAGTCTGAAAAGGGTTCACCCCTTTCTTTCCAGGTGTAGACCCTTCCATCTGACTCAATCCTGTTGATCTTGGTCTCATCTGACCATAGAACCCTCTTCCAATCCTCCACTGTCCAGTTTTCGTGGTACTTGGCAAATTTGAGACAATTCTCTCAATGCTGCCTCTTAAGAACAGGGCACTTCTTCTTGATAACAGAGGAAAACCCATTCTGTTATGCTGGACCGAGTGTGGCAGTTCTGTCGATGTTTCTGTCTGGTAGCCTTCTTGGCTGTTCGTTCTCTTTGTATGGGGGTTAGGTCATCTGGCCTGTCTCTGTCCCTCTGTTGTATGTGTAGGATGATATCTGCATCAGTGACTGTCATCTTGGTCATCTTCTGTGGAGTTCTAACACCTTGTTAGAATGGCTGTGGGTAGTGGCGGTGCAGGCTGCTGTTGTCCTCTATCTCCTGAAGGAGGAAGGGGATCTAGATGTGAAGGAGTCAATTTGGATACTTAAGATGCGTATCCAAAGGAAGGGATGTCTGGAGTGCTGATATGCCTTGTATTGCACTTAGTTTGTTGGTATGCTACCAAGGTCATGAATGGAAGGAGCTGCTCCTTCCTGCTGGGTTTCTGGTGCAGATGGGGTAATTCTATAGAGCACTGAGAGGTCCATTACTCAGTGACCTTTGTCTGTCTGAAGCAAAGAAAGGCAACACCTTTCTGAGCGCTTAACGTATGTGTCAGAGTTTGAAGAGTTCCCAATTGGGACTTGGTTTACTATATATGGTAGATTAAGTGAAACACATCACTAAGTCACTTAGCAGACCCTAGGGTACGTTCTAGGGCACAAGTGGGAGGGGAAAGGGGATGTGAAGCTTTGGATCACTCAGAGGATTGCTCTAAGAATGTCTAGGATTCATAAGAGACCAAGCTTAAGGCTTTGGTCCCATTCTATGAGCGTATTTATACATGACTGTTTAAGCGGAGTTTCTGGCAGCAATTGATGTGTTTCAGTGGCAGTAAGGCCATGAAAACCATCGGCAGATTAGTGTAAATATCTTAGTAAGTAGCCAAGGCAACACAACAGCAGTCTGGAGAAGCAAGAGCATAATAGAGGGTGTGTAAAGTAGGGTGGGGGAAGTGATGACAACTCTGGCCAGACCATGAGAAATATATACATATATGGACAGAATATTAGTAAGCATAAGCATCCCAACTGTCCACCACAACACATTCTCCTTAAGGACATTCCTGACTGTTTGGGCTAAGACAGAATGGGGAAGGATGCTATTGATGAAATGGGCAACCTGAACAGCATTGTCAAGCTTTCCAATAGTGATTTGGTGAAGAATGGATTGTTTATTGTGAGAGGAAAGCTTGGAAGGGTGACCTCCCTTATTGTTTTCCTTATTTGTGTCCACTTGTTTCTTGATTCTACCAATGATAGACTTCCCTATACCAGTTTTGGACTGGATTTCATGGACAGAATAGTGTTCATGAAGAAGGGAGATGATGGTAGAGTGCTAAGCAGAGGGTATGGGACACATAGTGGTGGTAAGAAGGAAAGAAGTTGGTTGAAGTGATTTCAACATGTCAACCTTGTATAAACAAAGTCACATGACCCTGTTTATTACTTTTGGACTTGATCAATACTTGATCTTAAGATGATTCAGGTCAATAAAAAGGAGATATGGTGAAAATAATAGAGGGTCAAAAAACAGTCCCAATAATACCCCATTTTATCTTGCACATTGCTATGTCAGTTTTAGTCTGAATCATATGATAATAGGCATTCCTGAATGTTAAGATGCTAAACTATAAGATATATCATTTTAAAAATATTACCTAATTTATTTATGACAAGCCAGGCTTTTCAAAATGGCCAAACACTGGGACAGTTTTTTAAGCAACTGTAGGTCATCACTGCTGACCCATGAGTTGTCTGATGCAGGGTATCCTTTCCACCTGACCAAGTATTGATGCTGATGCTTGCACCCATGTTTCCTTTCTGCAATAATCTTATCAACTTCATATTCTTCTTCACCTTCTATTGTGTCAGGTGGTGGTTGTTTGTAAAGCTTGCCATACTCCTTGGTTTCTGTATAAGTTGTTATTAGATCCACATGAAACACATCATGTATGTTCATGTTCAGAGGTAGGTTGAGCCAGTACGCCACTGCTGATATTTGCTGACTGATGGTGAAGGGTCCTATATGCTTTGGTGCCATTTTCTTTGATGATGCCTTTGCTTTGATGTTGTGTGCATTAAGCCATACTTCTTGTCCTTCCTTATATGTCTTGATTGGTTTCTTTATTTGGGTCTTCCTTTGTAGCAATTGGGGGGCTATTGTTCTTGCCTTGGTAAGTTCTTCTATTCAGGTGGTGGTGGCCAGTACTGTTTCATCGCCATCTTTCCAATTCACTTGTGGGTTAGTCCCCATGATTAGTTAGTGTGGCATAAAGCCCATTGATTCATGTTTCTATGTGTTGTGAGTGAATTCTGCTACTGGGAGGTACTGAGCCCAATTGTTTTGAACTCTATTGGAAAATTGTCTTAAGTAGCCTTTGATCCATTTCCTCATTCATTCACTTTGTCCATCTATTCTTGGATGAAAGGCAGTACTTAAGTTTTGTCTTATCCCAATTGCTTTACACATGGTACATGCAAAGTTGCCTATAAATCTTGGGTCTCTGTCTGATATGATTTGTTTTGGTGTTCCAAACTAGGGGAATAAATGGTGGAGGTATAGTCTAGCTACTCCTTCTCCATCAATGGTTTTCTTACAAGGTAAGAATATGGCAGCTTTGAAACATCCTTGGTCTACAATGGTAAGGATTGAGTTGTATCCTTTTGACTTTTGTAGGTTGGTTATGAAGTCCATGGATACATATTAGAATGGTCCTTCTTTGACTGGAGTGTCAAAGTGATGTAGAGGTGTATGGGTGACTTGGATTGTCTTGCTTTCTTGACACTTAGTGCATCCTTTGACATAGTTTTCAACAAATTCTCTAAGCCTTGGGCCATGGAAGTGTCTTTTGACAAGGTCCCAAGTGTTCTTGATGCCTGGATGTCCTCCAATAGGCAAGTCACATAGTTTTTAGAGGGTTTCTTGTTGCTGATTGGTGTCATCTGGCATATATATTGTTGGAGAAAAAAGAGGATTGGATAAAATTGTCACATGTTCATTGACTTCTACCCCCCTTTTAAGGTCTTCTCTCTGAGATAGGAGGTTAGCAATTGTGTTTTGCTTTCCTGGAATGTAGTGGAGTAGGAAGTTGAAGTTAGCAAGGTGGGCCATCCATCTTGCTTGTCTGGGTGTAATTTTATGTGCTGATCTGAAATATTTCAGATTATTGTGATCAGAGTGTATCTGGATTTGTTGAGTAGCTCCTAGGAGGTAGTGACCAAAGGCTTTGGTGGCAGCTACTATTGCTAGTAGCTCTCTGTCAAAGATATCATAGTTTTGTTCTGCTGGTGATAGTGACTTTGAGAAGTAGGCCACTGGGTGTCTCCCATCTTCAAAATCTTGGGATAAAGTGGCTCCTATTATGAAGGTGGATGCATCAGTGTCTAATATAAAAGTCTTGGTTTGGTCCACTGTTCATAGGATGGGGTTACAGATAAATTCTGTTTTGAGAGGGTTTGGAATGCTTCTTCTTTCTTGGGTCCCCATTCCCATTGTTTGTTCTTCTTCATCAAGTTGTGTAGAGGTCATGCAATTTTGGAGTAGTGTGCAATAAAGTCTTTGTAAAAGTTTCCACATCCTAGAAATCTGTGAACTTGTTTGACAGTTTTAGAGGTTGGCCAATTAGTTATTGCTTTGACTTTGACTGGGTCCATTTTGACAAGGCCACCTCCTAATATCATTCCTAGGTATTCCACTTCTTCTTTGTGGAATTTGCACTTCTCCAGCTTCAAATAAAGGTCATTGTTGGCAAGGATTTGTAGGACTTCATCTACTTGTTGTTGGTGTTCTTTCCATATACCATCAGTTGCTATAAGAATGTCATCCATGTATATAAAGACATTTCCTTTTGCTAATTGTTCTCTGAAGATGATATCCATCATACTTTGAAAGGTGGCTAGGGCATTTCACATTCCAAAGTACATGACTTTTGACTGAAAGAATCCTTGGTTTGTTTTGAAGGCAGTTTTATGTTGGTCTTCTGGTTTAATGAGGATATTGTTATATCCCCATTGTATATCAAACTTTGTAAAATGTCTTTTGTGTGCTAGTCATGGGATAAGCTCTTGAATGAGAGGGTAATTGTTAGGGACCATCCATTCATTCAGTTACCTCTAGTCTTGTACTGGTCAGAGTTTTCCATCTTTCTTTTTTAATAAAAAAGAATGGTGAGGTGTATGGTGATTTGAATGGTTTGATATATCCCTTGTCTTGATGTTCATTGAGGAACTCTTCTACTACATCTTGTTCTTTGGGGGATAGAGGGTATATTTTGCAATCAAATGATGCAGGTGTGGCAGATTTAAGGTCAATGGTGTGGTCCCATGGTTTTGATTCAGGCATTTGCTTTGAAGCTTCTTCACTGAAGACCTTCTTAAGTGTTGATATTCCCTAGGTACCAATTGGTGCCATTCCTTCCTTTCCATCTTGCTAGCTTCATCTATTGCTAGCTGGGTAGATGTTGTAGTTTTCCAAATTTGGAATATGGGTGGTCTTTTGTTGATGTCTTGAGTGGATGCTATAACACATCCTTGTATCTTTCCTTCTTTCCAGCTAATGTCTGGATTGGTGATTTGTAGGAAGGGGTATCCTAAGATGATGTTGTCCTTTCCTAGATTGGTGACAAAGAAGGGTAGTTCCCTTCATATGCCTCTATGTTGGATAGTGAGGTGTATTGTTTCTGTAATTTGTCCTGCTGCATTGATAGTCCCATTGATGTTTCTGGCAGTTCATGGTTTGTCTAACTTCTGTCTAAGAAGTTTGAAATGTTTGATGATTTGAGGGGAAATGAAGTTTTCTGTTGCTCTACTGTTGATCAATGTTCAAATCTTGGCCTATTGGTCCTTGTGACACAATATTAATTGAGTTTGTACTGATCGTACTTTGGTATGAAGGCATCATTTTAGAATAAAGTCTGAATGATGGCTGTGTCATTCAGACTTGTCAAAAATCCACTCCTCTTTCTCTTATGGTATTCATCCATTCAAGCTTTTTGTCATCAGAGAACTGGATCATTCTGTTAGCTAGTTTGGTCATTTTGTCTTGCTCTTGAGGCTCTTCTTCCTCTTCTTTGTCATAATACTCCTGGTCTTCTTCTTCTTCTTCTTCTTCTTCTTCTTCTTCTTCTTCTTCTTCTGCTTCAACTACTTTAATGTAGGAAGGTTTAGGCAATGGTCTGGGGTTGAACTTCTTCTTTGGACAGTCTTTCACCATATGTCCTTATTGACTACATTCAAAGCATTGTCCTTCAACTCTATGCTACTGTCTTTCTTCATTGGTGTTTGCTTTTTGGATGGCATCAACCTGCATAGGTATACCATTGATGTAAGGTTGTTGTAGAGGTTTCTGGGAGGGTGGTGGCTTTGTATGGAGGAAGCTAGCTTGCTTAGGTCCCCATTTAGGCACAGGCCATTTCCTTTCTCCAAAGATTAAGTTTTCTTTCTCTTATGTCTTCACTTCTTGCTGGACAGCATCCACATAGTCTACAAAGGTGGTTAGTCCAGGGTGCATCCTCAGAGTTCTTCATCCTAATCCAGGTGGTAATCCTTGTAGGAACATTTGGAGGGTTGCTGGTGCATCAGGGTGGTACCCTGCCTTTATGGAAAGGGTTCTGAACTGCACTATATAGCTGTCTAGGTCACCTTGCTTCATTTTTAATTGTTGGAGTGCAGTGGTGGCTTTGGTGACTTTGTGGATGTCTGTAAATGCAGCTGTAAAGGCTGATTCAAATGTGCCCAGTGTATTTTGTCTTGTAGGGGTACATTATGGCTGTGGTGTTGATTGTGAAGATGATCAACTCTATCATAGACCCAATCGTCAACTAGGGGTCCTCTGATGTATGATAATGCAAGGGCAGCCCTCTTGTATGGGACTTGCATTGATTCATTGTCTTCATTGAGTAATTTGTATAGTTTAAATTCCCTTAGGAATTTGTCACTTTGGCTACAGTCTCCTGTGAATACTTCTGGAGGAGTACCATTCCATTTGCCATTTACTGGGCTTAGAGGCAGAGCTGCTTATGCTCCTGCTTGTTGTGGACCTGGGGGAGGTCCTCCTGCAGGTGGTTGAGGCTGTTGGGGTTGTTATGGTGGCAGTACGTTTGCCATAAAAACTTGTATGGGTTGCTGAGGTGGTAACAGGTGTTCTTGTTGGCCTGCAGGTATTACTTGGATCAGTGGTCTGGTGTGAAGGGCTAGGAGGTTTATTTGTTTGCCTAGTTGTTCTACATCTGCTGGTAGAGGTGGTTCTTGTTCTGGTGGCTAGGGGGCTTCAAGTTGCACATGGTGCTGGGGTGTTTCTTTGTGGTATGTCAGTGGATCAGCTTCTTCTGGTATATGAGGTCAATGGTCAGAGTGATGGTCTGATCCTTGTTCTTCTTTATTGTCTGAGTTGTCTCCTGTATGTTGTGAGACTCTTGGTGAATGTAGATCAGTAGTTCTGGGGGTTTGTGTTCCTTTGACTTGCAGTTCTGCAAGTACTTCTCTTGCAGTAGTTGCTGGGGTTAGTGTGATGTGAAAGGGGTGGTAGTCTGGATGATAAGGATTGTCTATTGATGGGTAGCCTGTTCCTGCTGCTCTGTAGTCAATTCTGTCTGGTTGTATGCCCAATAAAGGTTGTCTGCATCTCTTGTGAGGGTATACCAGTGTCCTTGAATAAATTCAACTGGTACTCTTCAGATTGCACTGGTGTGTTCACTTAGTACATTGAGGTTGTATCCTCTGTTTGGTCCTTGGACAATCCAATGGATATTCTGTCCAGTGATATGCAGTGGGAGGTTTGGTTCTGATCTTCAGTCAATGCAGACCCTTGTACTTCCTGGGAAGGCTCTAGGATGGATGCAAGGTTCTCTTCTGAATTCATTCATGGTGGCAGATATCGTGGGTAGTAATAGGTGTTGATTCTACTGTTGTATACTCTGGACAGTAATACATGTGTGTTGTGCACAGGGATCAGGTTGTTTGGGTGGATAGCCATCTTGGCTTTCTGGTAAGCTTAGTCTGATGTCATGCTAGGATGTCATGTGTCTTAGTGTGAGGGTTTGGTTTCAGTTCAGTTCTGGGTTTGGACACCTGGTCCAAGTCTGGTTTCTGATATGGGTTGGGGTTTAGAGTTCTGTCCTTAGAACTTATACAGCTGTGGCTTCTGAATGGCATATAGCAGCGCTGGCTATTCTGTTATCACTCTAGGAAGTGATGTCTGGAGGTGTCATGCTGGACTGAGTGTGGCAGTTCTGTTGAGGTTTCTGTCTGGCAGCTCCCTTGGCTGCTTGTTCTCTTTGTCTGGTGGTTAGATCGTCTGGTCTCTCTCTACCCCGCTGCTGTAAGTATAGGATGATATCTGCATTGGTGACTGTCATCTTGGTCATCTTCTGTGGAGTTCTAACACCTTGTTAGAATGGCTGTGGGTAGTGGCAGTGCTGGCTGTATTTGTCCTCTGATTCCTTAGAGGAGGAAGGGGATCTAGGTGCAAAGGAGTCAATTTGGATACTTAAGACATGTATCCAAAGGAAGTGATGTCTGGAGTGCTGATATGCCTTGTATCACACTTAGTTCATGGATATGCCACCAAGCTCATGAATGGAAGGAGCTGTGCCTTCTTGCTGGATTGCTAGTGTAGAGGGTGTGGTTCTATAGAGCACTGAGAGGTCCATTACTCAGTGACCTTCATCTATCTGGAGTGAAGAAAGGCAACACCTTTCTGAGCGCTTAACATATGTGTCGGAGTTCAAAGAGTTCCCAATTGGGACTTAGTTTACTATATATAGTAGATTAAGTGAAACACATCACTAAGTTGCTTAGCAGATGCTAGGGTACTTTCTAGGGTGCAAGTGGGAAAGGAAAGGGGCTTTGAAGCTTCGGATCACTCAGAGGATTGCTCTGAGATTGTCTAGGATTCACAAGAGACCAAGCTTAAGGCTTTGGTCCTGTTCTATAAGCATATTTATACATGGCTATTTAAGCAGAGTCTTTTGGCAGCAATTGATGTGTTTTAGCAGCAGTAAGGCCATGAAAACCATCGGCAAATTAGTGTAAGTACTTTAGTAAGTAGCTGAGGCAACACAACAGCAGAAGGGATTGGCAAGAGTGTAATAGAGGTAGTGTAAAGTAAAGTGGGGGAAGTGGTGACAGCTCCAGCCAGACTGTGGGAAATATGTACATATAAAGCAAGAAGATTAGTAAGAGTAAGCATCCCAATAGTCCACCATGACATGATCCTCTGTTTAGAGTCTTTGCTGGTTGTGGTTGACTCTTTGGGGGCAGTGGCAGTGGTAATGGGTGGTGCTGCAACATTTGAAGCACTTCTTTGTCTTGGTTTTGCAAAGGGGGACTTCTTTGTCCTCAAATCCCCAGTCTCCCTCCACCATTCTGATGCGCAGATGGAGGGGAACTTGAAATCCTTGTAGAACTTGTCTGAGGGCCTCTTGTTCAATGGTCCCCCAGGGGTTATAGTCTTGGAGACCTGTAGCTAGTCTCCTGTATCCATCAGCATCTTGGAGTGCCCCATACCACTCCATCATTTGATCTTCTGGAATGCTAGTTTGCTGTTCACCCTGGCAAGCTCTTGCTGGGTGTACATTACTTCCCTTTCCCACATCCTGTATGCCAGCACTCCTGAGAGGAATGATTCGTCTTCTTCCTCTGTGGCGACTTCTGTTACTTTTCAGGAGAAGGGTTCTCTTCCTAAAAAGATTCACTTCTGCATCAGTGTGATGTATGGGCTCTTGTGTGGTACTGGGCTGGGACGAAGGAGGGTGGTGAATACCTCCTTGCCTTTGCCAAGGGTGGTGCTGACAAGGGGGTACTTTGGGTTGTCGAGGTGGTACTTGTGGTAGGGGGCAGAGAGGGCCCCTCCTGTGATAGTAGGGACTATGAATGGTTCGTTAGTAGTCTTGATCCATCCTGGTCCAGGATGGGGGTCATCTTCCTCTGCTTCACATTCTCCCTGCTCTCGATTCTCTTGCTTGTTTTCATTTTGGGTCCAGACCTTCTTGTCCTCTTCCTCCCCCTCATCATAGGCACAGGTGCATTTATATTGAAGGGCTTGAAGGGCTGCACCGATGTTATCTGTTGCAGTGTTGTCCATGTGTACAGTGACATGTTTGTCTGGACTTCCTGGTTCCTTATCAACAGATGAGGTGTCAGTAGTGAGGTAGAGGTTATGCTGGGTACTCCAGTCAATGGTGGTGAGGAGGTCGTCAAAGTTTGCTCAAATCCTAGTGGATATTGGGGCAGAATTGAGGGTGGTGTAGGTGGGAGATGTGGTGGCTGAGTCAAGTGGAGGAGGAGAGGCACTTGGTGAATGAACCTCATAGGCATCACTATTGGTATAATTTTCAATGTCAAGTAGAGTGAACCAGTTGAGGTTGCATAGGGGGGTGGTGCACTTGTAGGAGGTGGGGAAGGTGGACATGTTATAGGATTTGAGGACTGAATGGTTGTGAGTGGTGTGGAGATAGGGTGTTGTTTGTTTTTTTTTGGTAGGAGTGGAAGTGTAGTAGTGAGGGTTCACTGCTGTCATTTGAAGGTGGTTTGGAGGGTGCTTTTATAGCTGGTTGGGTGATTGGGATCAATGGAATTCACTAAGTAGCTCTGGCACATGTAGGTCATTGCTGCTGACCCATGAATTGTCCAATGCAGGGTAGCCTTTCCATTTGACTAGGTATTGCTGTTGTCTTTTTCATCTATGTTTCCTTTCTGCAATAATTTTGTCTACTTCATACTCTTCTTCTCCTTCAATGGTTTCAGGTGCTAGGCACTTGAATGGGATGCCATACTCCATAGTTTCCATATATGGCAATAATAGATCTACGTGAAACACTGGGTGTATATTCATGTGTGTTAGCAAATTGAGCTGATAGGCGACCAGAGATATTTTCTTGATGATGAAGGGTCCTAAGCATTTTGGTTCCATCTTCTTTGATGGTGCCTTTGTCTTTATGTTTTGTGCATCTAGCCAGACTTTGTCTCCAGTCTTGAATGTTCTGACTGGTTTTGTTATGGCTGTCTTTTTCTGGAGAGCTTGATGCACAATTTCCCTTGCTTTGGTTAGCTCCTTGAGTCTGATATCTATAGCTGGTACTTCTTTGTCTCCTTCTGTCCAAATTGCTTGAGGGTTACATCCATGATTAACTGATGGGGTGTGTGGCACATTCCTTCATGTTTCCATGAATTGTGAGCAAATTCCACCACTGGAAGGTATGTAGCCCAGTTGTCTTGTCTTCCATTGACAAAGTGTCTCAGGAATGTTTCAACCCATTGATTTATGCGTTCACTTTGTTCATCAGTTCTGGGGTGAAATGCAGTGCTAAGGTTTTGTTTGATGCCTATTGCCTTGCATAGGGTTCTTGTGAAATTTCTGGTGAAATGAGGGTCTCTGTCAGATATGATGCATTTGGGGTTCCAAACCAGAGGAAGAGGTGTTGAAGGTACAGTTGCACCACTCCTTCTCCAGTGATCTCCTTGTTACAGGGTAGGAATTTGACCACTTTGGAACACCCTTGGTCTATGATGGTGAGGATGGTGTCATATCCTTTGGACTTTGGTAATTCAGTTATGAAGTCCATGGACACATATTGGAAAGGTCCTTCTTCCACTGGGGTGTCAAAGTGGTGTAAGGGGGCTTTCGCAGTTTGGATGGTCTTATTTTCTTGGCATTTGGCACATCCCTTGACATATTTTTCAACAAATTCTCAAAGTTTGGGCCATGGTAGCATCTTTTGACTAGGTCCCAAGTGTTTGAGATCCCTGGGTGGCCACCTGTGGGTGCATCATGTATTTCTTTGAGGGTTTGTTGTCACTTGTTGTCATTTGGAAGGTAAAGAGTTCAAATAGATAGGTTATCAGGGAGGATGTGGTTTGTTCATTATTTACCCCCTCTTCAAGGTCTTTTCTTTGTGAAAGAAGGTCTGCAATGGTATTTTGTTTTCCTGGAAAGTGATGGATGATGAAGTCGTAGTCTGCCAAGTAGTTCATCCATCTGGCTTGTCTAGGTGTTACTTTTCATGCCACTCAGAAGTATTTTAAGTTGTCATGGTCTGAGCATACTTTGATTTGATGCCTAGCTCCTAGAAGGAAGTGTTTGAAGAATTTAACTGCTGATACTATTGCCAGCAGTTCTCTATCATAGATGTTGTAGTTGCATTCCACTTGATTAAGTGATTTTGAAAAGAATACAACTGGGTGTTGTCCATCTTCAAATTCCTGCATTAGGGTGGCTCCAATGGCATAGTCTGATGCATCTGTATCTAGTGTGAATGGTTTGGTTTGATCAGCATTCCTAAGGATGGGGTAGGATGTGAATTTATTCTTAAGGTATTGGAATGCTTCATCAGCTTTTTGGCTCCATTCTCATTTCTTGCTCTTCTTTGTTAGTTCATGAAGTGGTCATGCAATTAGGGAATAATGATCAATGAAGTCTTTGTAGAAGTTTCCAAAGCCTAGGAAGGCCCTGAGTTCCCTGACTGTTGTAGGGATGGGCCAGTCTGTAATTCCTTTGACTTTGACTGGGTCCATTTTGACATGTCTGCTTCCTACTAGCATTCCTAGATATTCCACTTCTGTTTTGTGGAAGTTGCACTTCTCTGGCTTGAGATAGAGGTTATTTTCTTGTAAGACCTCTAGGACCTTGATTACTTCTTTATAGTGGTCCTCCGAAGTCCCATCAGTGGCAATGAGGATGTCATCCATATAGATGAATACATTCCCTTTGGCTAATTGGTCTCTGAAGATGAAGTCCATCATACTTTGGAAGGTGTGTCACAGGGCGGCTTGCAAGAGGGCAAGAGAACCACTGATGGCATATGAGGTTCACGTTTGACCCCCAGGCGTGGTGGGCCTGTCTAGGCCTGGGGTTGGTAATACAGGTTGGACTTGTAGTCAGCACATATGTCAGAGCTTTGTCAGTCCTCAGTCAGCATATTAGTTAGCTGTATGGCCAGAACATGGCCAGATAGTAGCAGTAGTCAGCATGTACCAGTAGTATTTGTACATGTGCACGTGCAGAGATGAGACTCTAAGTCAAGTCTCCTTGTCCAATAGGAGTAGTGACTATCATTTCATTGTCTCTAGGAGAAGCCGTGGCTTGTTTTGCTCTCCTGGGTTTCCTGTGCTTTCTTCTCTGCATACCTCAAGTGCCTAGCACTCCGAACGTTCCTCAAAGCTCTAGTACCATCAACAAGTTGCTAAATAGCATGGATAGCTACTTCCCACCTGCTGTAGTGGGCATAATCACTGAGTCTCTGATGAACTCATTCAGTACATGAAGTGCTGACAAAGTCTAAGCATCACTGCCCTCGACGGTGACAAGGTGGCTGGGGCGTTCCTCATTCCAAAGTACATTACTTTTGGTTGAAAGAAGCCTCTGTTTGTTTTAAAGGCTGCTTTATGCTGGTCTTCTGGGTGGATGAGGATGTTATTGTACCCCCAACATACATCAAACTTGGTGAACTGTTTCTTCCCTGCAAGTCAAGGTATTAGGTCTCTAATCAAGGGTAGGGGGTAGTTGTTTGGGATAGTCCATTCATTGAGCTTTCTATAGTCTTGGACTGGTCATAGTTTTCCATCCTTCTTTTTAACAAAGAAGAAGGGGGAGGCATATGGCAATTTGGAGGGTTTAATGTATTTCTTTTCCTGATGTTCCTTTAGAAACTCTTCCAATGCCTCCTGTTCTTTGGGTGATATAGGGTAGACTTTACAGTCAAATGATGCTGGCACATCTGGTTTTAGATCTATAGCATGGTCCCAAGGTTTTGATTCTGGGATCTGCTTTGATGCTTCTTCACTAAAGGCTTTCTGGAATGGGTGGTATCTTTCCAGTACTATTTGATCCCAGGTTTTCTTGTCTTTCTTTTCCACTTCTCAGATTGCCAAGTGTGTAGATGTGGTGGTTTTCTGGATTTGGGAAAGCACCTTCCATTTGTGAGCATTGGCTGTGGATGCCACAATGCTCCCTTCAATGGTTCCTTTCTTCCAATCAATCTTTGGTTCATTTGTGGCTAGGAATGGGTATCCCAGGACAATGTTATCATGTCCTAAGTTAGTGACAAAGAAGGGGAATTTTTTTGTGATTCCTTGGTGTCAAATTTCGAGTTCTACTTTGTCAGTGATTTTTCCAGCCTGGTTGATGGTTCCATCCATGTTCCTGGCAATTCTTGGTTCCTGGAGGGGTACTGTGGGGATTTTGAAGCATTGTATGAGTCTATGGTGGATGAAGTTTTCTGTGGCTCTGCTATCCACAAGTGCTGTTGTGTCAGCCCTTTTGTTCCATAAACATAGTATTATTTAAGTTTGTACTGATTGAATCTTGGGTACAAATACATTATTTGAGAACAGTGCCCAAATGATGGCCATGTCATTCAGGTGGTTGAAAAATCCACTCCTTTGGCTTGCATTGCATTTATCCATTGCACCTTCTTGTCATCAGAGAAGGTGACCATTCTATTGACCATATCTTTGATTTCATCCACTTCCTGAGGTTCTTCTTTGGTCTCTTCTATTTCCTTGTCTTCTTCTTCATAGTATTCATTGTTACTTTGGACCATCTTGATATAAGATGGTTTCTGAAGTGGTTGCTTCTTGGTAGGGCAGTTCTTGGCCATGTGCCCTTGTTTGCTGCATTCAAAGCATCATCCTTCCTCTCTATGCTTCTTCCTGGCTTCATTGGTTTCTGCCTTCCTAATGGTGTCCACTTGCATCGGAGTACCATTGGTGTAAGGGCACCTTTGAGGGAACTGGGGTTTAGGGGGTGTGGCTGCATGACAGGGTGGTGGTCTTTTAGGTTCCCAGTTTGGCATTGGCCATTTCCCTTCTCCAAAGATCAGGTTTTCTTGCTCCTGTACTTTGGATTCTTTCTGGACTGCCTGGACACAACCATCAAAGATAGTTAGTCTGGGGTGCATTCTAAGTGTTTGTCATCCTAAACCAGATGGTAGCCCTTGTAGGAACATTTGTAGAGTTCCTGGTGCATCAAGTGCATATCCAGCTTTCATGGCTAGGTTCTTAAACTGAGCTATGTATCCATCTAGGTCACCTTGCTTTATTCTGAGTTGTTGGAGCATGGTGGTAGCTTTGGTAACCTTGTGGATATCAGTGAATGCAGTGGTAAAAGCTGTCTCAAATTCTGCCCAGTGGACTTCATCCTGCATGGGTACATTGTTGGTGTGATGCTGATTGCTGAGGTGATCAACTTGTTGGTAGACCCAGTCATTGACTAGAGGTCCCCTAATGTAGGACAAGGCTAAGGCTGCTCGCTTGTATAGGATTTGCATTGCTTCATTGTCTTCATTGAGCAGTTTGTAGAGTTTAAACTCCCTTAGAAACTTGTCACTTCAACTTCTGTCTCCTGTATATATTTCTGGAGGGGTGCCATTCCATTTTCCATTGCCTGGGGGAGGAGCAGCTTGTGCTCCTGCTTGTTGTGGTCCTAGGGGTGGCCCTCCTGCGGGTGGCTGAGGTTGTTGAGGTTGCTGGGGTGGTACATTGGCCATAAAGACTTGTATGGGTGGTTGAGGCAGTGGTGAGTCTGGTTATTGGTCTTGTCACCACCAAGGGTTTGACAGCAACAATAGACACACTAAGTTGACAAGCTAGGACTCGAAGTGTCCTAGAAGACTTATAGAGAGGAAGTCGACCTGCAAGTCGATGTTGATACCTGGGTTACCGCTTGCTGAGCTCTGACTCAGTAGCCACCCACAATGAAGTAGAACACTGCTAGTATTGAGACAAGAGACTCAACTTGCCTCTACCAGGCATAATAAGTCCCCTATATATAGTACATAGTACTTGAGGGCAGGCCTAGGGCCTGAAGGGGCAGTGCTACTACCTATTTTTATCTGAAACACGACAGAACAATAATGACCAGTAGCAAAGGTCGCTCAAGAATCACAGGCTGATACACATGAAACAGGGCACAAACATGAAATGGGGTCACAATACTCTAGTTGGCCGGTTCCGCAACTTACAGGGGCATGATGGTGTTGAACCATCACCCCAGGCCGGTTACATCACTCCTCCACTAGACGGGATGCCCTCATCTTGTTGTCCTCCACCCCGACCGCCTTGCCAACTGGGGTCAGAATCGCTCAACCCCCACCTGTGGGACCTTCTTGCCGGCCCTTGCTGCAATGAGCTGGTCTTCGCTTGCTTGTTTTGCGGCTTTGGACGCCGCCAAATTTGCCTGAGCCAGGCGCAGCTCAGCGTGTAGGGTGTCGACCTCACGGTCCAGGACATGGTACCGTGTGACCTTGGCGAGGAGCAGCCAATTGTCCAGGTCGATGATGGCCTCTCAGAGTGGGTGGTAGTCGATCTCAGTCCCCCAGAGGCGGGCGCGGAACCAAGGTGGGAGCGGGAAGAGGGGGAAGTCATTGAACTCAGGGCGAGCGTAGAGCTCGATAATTTGGGCATCGTGGTCGCCCGTTGCATTGGCCGCCAGGCTGGCCACCCGCCCATCATCCAGTTGCTTGATAAAGACGGCAGGCTTCTCGCCGTCCAGGGTGGTGATAGTGAATTCAGGGAGTCTCCCATCATTGTTGACATACCCATCAGGACATAGGAGGGGTTCCCCATCGATCTGCTGAATCTGCGCTTTGAGCTCATGGTTGTCCCTGTTGACCTCCTCGAATTGTCGCTTGAGGCATCATGCCTTGTCTTGAAAAAGGGCTTCCCGCTGCTGGAGCGTGGAAGCGAGGCCCGCAGCCAGCTGGTGAAGCTGGGTTGGAGCGAGGTTCTTGTATCCGTCCAAGACAGATTGGACAGTACCGGGGAGAGGGGGCCTTCCCAGAAGGCGTTGGTCTCGAGGTCGGGGAATGCCCCCAGGAGACGGATGGTGTTGGAGGCGGGAGTGGTAATGGGCCAACTGGAGCTGGCCGCTGCGGAGGGAGGCTGGACAACCTCCTCAGTCGGGAGATGCGTGGTGGGGGCCGGAACTGGGATTGGGGCAGGAGAAGACATGAGGAGGCAATGATGTTGTGAAGAAGAGAGGAGGATTGAGCTGCTGTTTTCGCCGGGGGTTTCTGCTTCCCTTTTATCTCATTCAAGGGCCGGCGCTTGTGATACTCCTGAAGGAGATCCGGGGCGTACACCTAGTCAGCTGGTTCCCAGGTGTTGTCACTTTTGGGGTAGCCCCACCACTTTATGAGGTACTGCAGCTTCTTTGATCGCCCTTGATGGCGATGGTTTCTGATCTGCTCCACTTCATATTGTTCTTCATTATTGATTAGGTCAGGGGGAGGCCAGGCATAATTGGGCCCGTGAGTGTCTGTTTCCCTATAGGGGTAAGAAGGGAGGCATGAAACACTGGGTGGATCAGCCATGAGGCGGGGAGCTGTAGTAGAAAAGTGACTGGGGACACCTCTTTGAGGATCTTGAAAGGGCCGTACCATTTTGGGTTTAATTTGGACCCTTGATGGGGAACGTCAGGTGGGTCCCCTCCAGCCATACTTGGTCTCCGGTCTTGTATTGGCCGGTGGTACATTGGCCGCCTTTTTGTTGATCGCTTCAATTGCGTGATCCTGTGCCTCTCTCATTCTCTGTGTTCATTGCTCCACAGCCTCGTTGCTGGTCTGGATCCCCAAATCTCCGGGCCCCAGTGTTGGTTCGTAACCGATTAGAATTTGATTGGGCAATAGCCCAGTGGTGCTATTTCTCTGATTGTTGTGTACCGCAGTTGTGACTGCAACCCATTCCGTCTAGTCATCTGGTTGTCCGCTTGTCACCAGCCGTAGGTATTGTTCTACCCATTGGTTCTTTCGTTCAGATAACCCGTCAGTTTGGGGGTGGGCTGCTGTAGACAGGTTTTGCTGTATTCCTAGTCTTCTGGTGAGCACTTTTCCAAAACTCGACGTGAACTGTGGGTCTCTGTCGCTGATGATTTTCCTTGGTAGCCTGTATCAAGGGTAGAGGTGGTCTAGATAGAGTTGGGCGATTCCTGGCCCCGTGATGTTGGTGGAGCATGGTAGGAATAGGGCAGCACGGGAGCATCCATGGTCTACAATGGTGAGGATTGCATCCAGTCCTCGTTTCGGTGGTAATCCGGTGATTAGATCCATGGATATGGTTTGGAATGGCAGCGTGCCTGGTTCTGAAGGGATTCGGTAGAGTGGGATGTGGGATTGGTGCGTCAATATCTTGGCTTGTTGGCACATTGCACATCTTTTGACATAGTCCACAATCCATTCTTTCATCTTTGGCCACCAGTACCATTCTCGTACCTTCCTTAGGGTTTCATCTCTCCCTGGGTGGCTGGCGGTGGGTATGTCGTGGGCGTTTCTGATGATGGCTCGTCTGAGCTCCTTGAGATTTGGTACAATGGTTTTTCCCTGAATTGTTTGTGCTGCGCGAATTCTGTGGGGTGGAATGATTGTGACGTCTTTGTTATCTTCTTCACCATGGTCTGTGTTTGATGGTCTGGACAGTGTGTCTGCTGCGGTGTTGGTTTTGCCTGGGATGTACTCCAGTATGTAGTCGTATTCCTGGAGGTCGGTGTGCCATCGTGCGGTTCTTTGATTTAGGTTTCTTGGCAACTTCCAGTATTGGAGGTTGGCGTGGTCAGTTCGGATTATGAATGGTAGCTTGGTCCACCCTAGGTAGTGTCTCCAATGGGCCAACGCCTTCATGACGGCTAACAGTTCCCGCTCGTAGATGTTGTAGTTGCATTCCGTGGGTGTAAACGTTGCTGAGTAGTATGCTACTGGGTGTAAAATTGGTTTATGTTGTTGGGCCAGGGTTGGTGTGAGGTCGTGCTGTCCCTCCTGCGAGAGTACGGCACCTATGCCGTATGCTGATGTGTCGACATGGAGTGTGAACTGTTTCTCGACGTTTGGTTGGATTAGTACTGGGCTGCCACACATCCTCATTTTTAGCTCCTCGAATGCTCTTATTTGTGCCTCTCCCCAATGCCAGGGTGTGGTTTTCTTTGTTAGTTCAAGTAGGGGTCATGCGATTTTTGAGTAGTTTGGGACAAAGTAGTGGTAGTAACCTGTGAATCCCAAGAAGCTTCTGATGTCAGTCGGGTTTTTTGGTGGGGACCAATCTGTGATTCCCTGTAGCTTCTTGGGGCTTATCCTGAGATGTCCTTTTCCTACAATGACCCCTAGGTACTCGATTTCCTCTTTTTCAAACTGGCATTTTTCTGGTTTGAGATAAAGATCATTCTCTTCCAGCTTGTCCAGCATACGATGGACATACTCCTGATGTCTGGCCATGTGTTGTTCCTCTGTTTCATGTGGTTGTTTGGCTGTGTGGATAGTGATGTCATCCATGTAGACAGAGAGCCAGCCCTCTCCTACTTCTTGCCAGAAGATGGTGTTCATCATCATTTGGAAGGTTGCGGGGGAATTAGTGAGACCGAAGAACATGACTGTAGGTTCGAATAGTCCTTCGTGGGTAAGGAAGGCGGCCTTCCATTCATCCCCTTCTTTGATTCTGATGTTGTTGTAGCCCCATCGCACATCCACCACTGTGAACTTGGTGCATCCACTGAGTCAGTCCACGACCTGTGGGATGAGGGGCGAGACGTTTCTGTTCCATTTTGTCCACTTGTTGACAGGTGATAATCCTGTACCAGCCTTAACTTTCCATCTTTCTTCTTTACAAAGAAGAAGTTGGCTGCGTATGGTGACTTTGATACACGGATGGTTCCTCTCTTTAGGTGTTCTTGGACGAATTTGTGCATCTTGGCTTTCTCCTCTTGTGTGAGGGGTAGCAGTTGTATTGGCATGGAATCGGGTGCTCTGGGTAGTAGTTCAATAGCATGGTCCCATATGGTTGATCTGGGCATTTGCTGTGAGTCTTCTTTGCTAAACACCTTTTTGTGTCATCTGTACTCAGCTGGGATAGTGTCATTTGGTTCTGGGCTGCTTGTGGTGCTTCCTATTGTTACCCTTCCCAGGAGGTATGTGTCGGTTCTCTTCCTGACTGGTTGTGGCACGTTCTTTGTTCATGATACATACACTGCTTTGGCAGCATTTGGGGCTGAGAGGACAATAGGGAGATGGGTGAAGTCGATCCATCCTCTTTTCCAGTTGATCTTTGGCTGGATGGAGGCGAACCATGGGTACCCAAAGATGGCCTTGTGGTCTCCTAGGTCAGAGAGGAAGAACCTTTGGTTTGTGGTCTGTGTTCCTGTCTTAAACTGTAGGTCGGTGTAGTATTTGAGGGCTCCACTTTTATTTTCTGTTCCATCGACATTGAACAGTGGCCTTGGGTTCACCAGTCATTTGATGGGGAGTCGTAACCATCTAGCATAGTCGAGACTCATAAAGTTCTCAGTGGCCCCTGAGTCTATGAGGGCCACTCCTTCGGCTCTTTTTGCAATTGATCATGCATAAAAACGGACTGTCATGGATTTTCTTGCTGATATGTACATGTTATTGCTATGGACTCGCCTAAGCAGGGCCGATCTGATTAGGCAGAGGGAAAATCCTGTGCCACCCCCATCTCTTTGGCCAGTTTGATCTGGTCGTCGAGGGACATTCCCTCCAGTTGTGCTCGCATGGTGGCCACTGAGGTCCCCTCTGATGGTTCTGCCATCTGGTAGTCTTGATCTTCTTCCTCTTGGAAGTCGATGAGGTTGGCTTGCCTCAGGTTTTGTCTGTAGGGGTTCCTAGGTTGTTGTTGCCTTTTGGGGCACACGCGGGCAAAGTGTCCCTCTCTTCCACAGTTAAAGCACCGCATTGCTTCATATCCTGGTGCTGATACGTTTCCCCTGGCAGGTGGCCATGCCCTTTGTCTCCAGTTTCCTCGCCCCCTCCAGCTATTAGGGGCCGACCTCTCGACAGGTCCATGGGTACCGGAGTATTATTCATGGATGGTGGCGCGTTTGTTGAATTGTATTGGGGATGGCTGTCATGGTGGACTATTGGGACGCTTACGCTTACTAATCTTCTTGCCTTATATGTACATATTTCCCACAGTTCGGCTAGAGTTGTCACCACCTCCCCCTCCTTACCTTACACTACCGCTATTACACTCTTGCCGATCCCTTCTGCTGTTGTGTTGCCTCAGCTTGTTACTAAACTACTTACACTAATATGCTGACGGTTTTCATGGCCTTACTGCCACTAAAACATGTCAGACGCTGCCAAAGACTCCGCCTAAATCGTTGTGTATAAATACACTCATAGAAGGGGACCAAAGCCTTAAGCTTGGTCTCTTGTGAATCCTAGACATTCTCAGAGCAAACCTCTAAGTGATCCGAAGCTTCCCTGCCCCTTTTCCCCTCCCCTTGCACCCTAGAATGTACCGTAGGGTTTGCTAAGCAACTTAGTGACGTGTTTCACTTAATCTACCATATATAGTAAACCGAGTCCCGATTGGGAACTCCTTAAACTCTGATACATACGTTAAGCGCTCAGAAAGGCATCGCCTTTCTTCGCTCCAGACAACCGAAGGTCACTGAGTAACAGACTTCTCAGTGCTCTATAGAATCACCCTATCTGCATCAGAACCCCTAGCAGGAAGGAGCAGCTCCTTCCATTCATGACCTTAGTGGCATACCAACGAACTAAGTGCAATACAAGGCGTATCAGCACTCCAGACATCCCTTCCTTTGGATACACGTCTTAAGTATCCAAATCGACTCCTTCACATCTAGATCCCCTTCCTCCTTCAGGAGATAGGGAACGACAGCAGCCAGCACCGCCACTACCCACAGCCGTTCTAACAAGGCATTAGAACTCCACAGAAGACGACCAAGACAATGGTCACCGACGCAGATATCATCCTACAAATACAACAGAAAGACAGAGACAGGCCAGACGCCCTACCCCTCATAGCAAGAGAACAAACAGCCAAGGAGGCTGCCAGACAGAAACATCGACAGAACCGCCACGCTCAGTCCAGCGTGACAACGGCTCCCCTGGCCGTATCGCGGTTGCCAATTTCTCTGTTGAAATGGTGGTGGTCGAAGCGGGTTATTGAGTTGTTGGAAGGGTGACTGTCCCACCATGGTTTTCTTTAAAATTCCATCTATGATGGTTTTCCCTTGTGCAATGGTTTTGACCTTTTCCTTAAGGTCATGGTAGTTGAGGGGGATTGGCGGCTTCAGAGTGTCATGTAGGAGCGATGCTGGGATTCCCTGGAGGAAGATGTTATAGGTCTCCTCATTTCCCAATGTATATCTGGCTTTCCTTGCCAGGCTTTCAAACCTGGTAATGTATTCATCGTAGTCAGACCCCTTCATCTGACAATCCCTGATTTCATTTCTGGCTTGCTGGGCCACCTGGGTGTCCTGGAACTGTTGGCTAAATTCCAGGAGGAATTGATCCCATAATGCTGGGATATTGTCTTGGGGCATCTGTAGCCTGTCGATCCATTCGCCCATGTCTCGGACCCATTGGGCCGTGTTTTCTCCTTTGATGAGGGTGAGGGTGAAGGCGATTTTCTTGAAGGGGGAGTTATATCCTGCTACATCCGCATTTAGTCACAGGTACCCTTTTACTTCTTCGATGAAGTCGTCAGCTTTAGACCTATCTCCCATGAAGACTTGTGGGAGTGCTCCCATGGTTTTCACATTGGCAGCTGCTGCCACGGGTATCTGTGGCGCGTTTGGGTCTGGGCCTCCTGGGCCTCCTGGGCCTCCTGGTCCTCCTGGCCCTCCTGGTGGTCTGGACCTCTTGAGGACTTGTCTGAGGACATTCTGAATGTGTTGTGGTGCGCTTTGGGTGGTTGTAGATGGTTGGGCGGCAACAGCCGTGGCTGTGGTGGTTTGTGTGGACATGGCTTGTGAGAGGCTGGGGATTCTAACTCCTGCTGGTAGGGCATCGGTGGGCAATCCTTGGAGTGGAGTGAGGGTTCTGATGGGAAATACTGGTGCTTTTTCTTCCACCGGTGTGATCTTGATTTTGTTAAAGGCGTCGTCGATTTCTTTGACCGCCTCGTCTGATTCTGTATCTGAAATGACTTCAGGTTCCTCTAGTTCTTCGTCAAGAAGCTCGTCAGCTTCTGATCCTTCGGTGTCATATTCGTGTAGCTGTGGGACTGCTGCTCCCAAGGTGTATCGTCCCTCAGTCCAATGGACTTCCTTCCACCTATCATTGTGGATGCACACCAGCTTTGGGTTGGTTGGCGCTTTGCCTCTCACCGTGACAATGATCTGTATATCCCGGTCCATGGGATTGGCTGGGTGTTCTTTGGAAATGTACTGAACCCTGTGGTTCCTTCTGCCTTCGGTGGCGTCTACCCAATCGAGGGTCATGGTCTGCAGTGTTCCTTCCGAACTGCTAGCCGTATTGAAAACAAGTTGAGTCTAATGTCACCACCAAGGGTTTGACAGCAACAATAGACACACTAAGTCGACAAGCTAGGACTCGAAGTGTCCTAGAAGACTTATAGAGAGGAAGTCGACCTGCAAGTCAATGTTGATACCCGGGTTACCACTTGCTGAGCTCCGACTCAGTAGCCACCCACAATGAAGTAGAACACTGCTAGTATTGAGACAAGAGACTCAACTTGCCTCTACCAGGCGTAATAAGTCCCCTATATATAGTACATAGTACTTGAGGGCAGGCCTAGGGCCTGAAGGGGCAGTGCTACTACCTATTTTTATCTGAAACACGACAGAACAATAACGACCAGTAGCAAAGGTCGCTCAAGAATCACAGGCTGATACACATGAAACAGGGCACGAATATGAAACAGGGTCACAATACTCTAGTTGGCCGGTTCCACAACTTACAGGGGCACAATGGTGTTGAACCATCACCCCAGGCCGGTTACAGGTCTGCTGGGGTTATTTGGATCTGTGGCCCGATGTGATAGATTGCTAGAAGATTAACTTGTTCACCTAGTTGTTCAACATCTTCTGGTAGTTGTGGTTCTTGTTCTGGAGGTTGTGGAGCTTCGATCTGCTCGTGGTGTACAGGAGTTACTTTATGGTATGTAGGAGGGTCAGCTTCTTCTGGTGTATAAGGTCTGTCTTCAGATCCTTCACTGGCGGTGTGTTCATTTCCATTTCCTTCCTCAGAGGAGTCATTTGCTTCACTCCTTGATTCTCTAGGAGAATGAAGGCTGGTGGAGTGAGTGCAGGGGGGTGTGAGTTTCTGGTGCTGTAGCTCCTAGTTCTTCTGTAACAATTGCAGGGGTTAGTGTGATTCACTGGACTTGGTAATCAGGGTGATAGGGATCATCTACTGGTGGATATCCTGTTCCTGCTCCTCCATGTTCGATTTTGTCTTGGTCATATGCCCAAAGAATGCTGTTTTTGTCTCTGGTGAGGGTGTACCAGTATCCTTGGATAAATTCAACTGGGTATCTTCTGATTGCACTGGTGTGTTCACTCTGGATGTCAAGGGTGTATCCTCTGTTTGATCCTTGAACCATGCAGTAGATATTTGGTCCAGTGATGTAATCTGGGAGGTTTGGTTCTGATCTTCATTCAAGGTAGACCCTTTGGCTTCCTGCAAAAGCTTTGGGGTATACACATGGTTCTCTTTGGAATTCTTCCATATTGACTGATAAGCTTGGTCTAATGTCACGCTGGACTGAGCATGGCAGTTCTGTCAAGGTTTCTGTCTGGCAGCTCCCTTGGCTGCTCGTTCTCTTTGTCTGGTAGTTAGTTCATCTGGTCTGTCTCTACCCCTCTGCTGTAAGTATAGGATGATATCTGCATCAGTGACTGTCACCTTGGTCATCTTCTGTGGAGTTCTAATGCCTTGTTAGAATGGCTGTGGGTAGTGGCAGTGCTGGCTGTATTTGTCCTCTGGTTCCTTAGAGGAGGAAGGGGATCTAGGTGCAAAGGAGTCAATTTGGATACTTAAGACATGTATCCAAAGGAAGTGATGTGTGGAGTGCTGATATGCCTTGTATTGCACTTAGTTTGTAGATATGCCACCAAGCTCATGAATGGAAGGAGCTGCACCTTCTTGCTGGATTGCTAGTGTAGAGGGGGTGGTTCTATAGAGCACTGAGAGGTCCATTACTCAGTGACCTTCATCTATCTGGAGTGAAGAAAGGCAACACCTTTCTGAGTGCTTAACATATTGTAAGGTCCCTTCTGGACCTAGGCTTGGAATGCAGTGGATCAGTCATGTCAGAGCGCTCAGAGTGCAGCAGATCAGTCTCATCAGAGCACTTGGAACTATTGTCGGATCGGTTTGGATCAGCCACATTAAAGCACTTGTCAGCCAAAAGCCACATAGGCTTTTTACCATTTTTCTCTACTCTCCTACTGCCACAACTGCCTCACACTCACCATCCTTGCCACCTCCTCACCTTTCCCCTTCAAGACTCTGCCATCACAAACATCACCACAACCCCAAACACTTGAGCAAGGCAACCATGAGTAAATCATCGGCCATTCTGCGCTCAAGAGTCCAGTCTACCCCCATCAAAGCTCAGCCAACCATCCCCTAGCTTGCCCCAATGCTCAGCACAAGATGACAACCACCCAAAAGCCTCCCCTACAAACCAGGCATTCCCCTTCATCTTTCCACTTTCATGCTCATTTTTTCTACTTTTAGCTACCACAATCAACTGCTGTTGTAATACAAACAGTGACCAGTGCGCTCCCTTTTGATACCTTAGCCTTTTCTTACTGACATTTTGTCCCTTACACACAATATGAACAATGACAACACATATGCTGTCCACAGGCCCCCTTGATACCATGGGGTCATAGGTACACAAACCTTCATGTATTTAAGCAGCCTCCTCACTCAAGGATGGCATCAGTACCACTGAGTTGAAAATCCTAGTGTGTCCTCATTCTCCTTCATATCTTAAACTTGTGTGCCTCTTCATCTTGTCTTGCTTTGTACCATCTCTGTTCCACCACAATCACCTTGTGTATTGTACTCACCACTACGTCTGCCTCTGCACTCGCATACACCTTCATTGTATATCTGTCATGCCTCACACGAGCCCAGTCGGTTGTCAACAAAACTTAGATTAGGTACATCTTAGCATTTGTCTTATCACTGACAAATCTCTAGATACCTCAAAACACCTCTCCCCTTTTACAAACCCAGGTGCTACTACTCTCACAGCACAAGGCCATGCTACATCTGGAGCCCAGCCATAGTAGTCCCCCTCAGATTGCACCTGTCTCTCGCCAGTTGCATCCTCATCCTTGCCACCCTGTCCTCCATCCCTCCTATGCGATGTGGTTGACTCCAGTCTCACAACCACCTCGGCTAGTACACTTCTGCTCCTGCCCCTAGCTCTCTTGCTGTTCCCATTCCATCTCCATCCTCTTCACACGCCCCGCCCTCGACTCCCGCCTGTTGTTCCAACAGTCTCGACTCCCAGCAGTGCACCTCCTCACCTTCAGATCTCCCAGGTAGCTTCCTGTCCTCTCAGTGCATGTCTCCTGTGCCTGGTTCTAGTTGGCTTGTGTCTCCTGCTCCCACCTACAGCCTGCTCCCACCAACTCTCGACACCAGCTCCACTCTCTCCACCACCTCACCAGACCCAGCACTGCCTGCTCCACCTGCCTATCAGCCTCAGCTTGCTCCTGTGCCTCTGGACCTCGCTTCTCTTCTACCACCCCCTGGGGTACCCACACCAACAGCTCCTAATGCCTTGTCTCCAGCTCAGCACACCGCTGCAACCACACTCACACCCATAGCTCCCTCTTCAGCTCAGCCAATCTCATTTACAGCCTCTAGCTCTCAGCCACCCATCCTAGTCACACTGCCAGCCAACCAACCACTGACCGCCACACCTGAACTTACAAGCATGCAAGCCCTGGCTACCGCCACTATCCAACCACCACCTGCCACCACCACTCAGCCAACCTCAACTCAAGCCCCAGTTCTGGCCACTTCTGCCTCCATCACACCACAGCATACATGCACCATGACCAACTTCCTCACTGGGCCCACTGCTATGCCTGACCCATGCTTGCACAACACACCTTACTTTGCTAGGCAACAAAATGACTCAATGGCAGACTTTCTCTTCAACTTCAAAAGGATAGCCCTTAACCACAATCTCTTGGATGTGGAAAAGGTCAACACCATTGTCCAGTACATGTCATCAACTACACAACAGTTCTGGAAAACCTTTGACAGGTTCATTCAGAAAGACTGGGCAGCCTTCCATGTGAAGCTTGAGGAGCTTTACCACGATACCACCAATGACAGATACTCAAAATCAAGCCTAATAGAGTTTGCCAAAATCTCAGCCCAGACATGCATCCGCGATGAACAAGACCTAGTACTATACCTCTGGTGATTCCAACAGCTCAGCAACCCTCTTCACATCTCAAACCTACTCTCAGATGAAAAACCGAACAACATTTTTTTTAATGGATTCCATCCTAATGACCGAGATCTCATATATGATAGACTTATCGCTTTAGACCCCAGGTGCCCCTGCGACCACACACCTAGTCTCAAAGATACCCTTGAAGCTGCTTGAGGGTGCTTCAAAAACAACAAATTTTACTTTTGCTCTGCATGTGACAATATTAATGATGACCTGTCCAGCTCCAACCACTGCCAAATGGAACAATGGTTTGGACAAGACACCCCAGACCCCCGACAGACTGAAAGACCTCACAATTCCCAACGCACCTACAAGCACAAGCAAAGTGACTGCAACTGTGACCACTGGCAAGATTACTCGGCCAGACCAACCTGCTCCTCAGGCCCACAACCAACCCAGAAAGACAGGCAGCTTAGCCTCAATGACATCATCCATGGGCTCCAGAGCCTCAACTTACACAATGCAAACCATGTCACACTGTTTGCACAACAACTGCAGCAACATCTGCAAACACAACAGCCTGGCAGTACCAACATCATACCAAGGCCCAACCCCTTCAATGCTCCGACCTCAACATTTACACTCCAAGCACCAAAACACAGCTGGCCACTGTAACCATCAATGCCCCTGATACCCAGCACCGTGCCAACCCTCACACAACCAATGCAATTTCAACAAAGCCAAAGCCAACTACCACAGCTTGTCAACCCATCTCCAGATGCAGCCACCCTCTTCAGAAGACAACCTTGCCCTGAAGGCTGTGTGTTCTGCACCCAGCCAGGCCATATGGTATGTAGTTGCCCCAGGGCCATTGAATACGTCAACAGTGGGTGCACTACAGTCTGCAATGGCTGCATCCACCTTCCAAACAGCCAGCCCATCTTCAACATCAGCACTTGAGGGCTCAAGTACACCATCAACACTTGGCTCACTGCAAATTCTCCTCCAAAGCCTGACATACCCCCAGCACAGCCCACCGCCAGACAATAAACAACAGAAGACAACACAGCTCCAATCCCATTCCAATGCGATGCCATTCCCCACATGGCCTTCAGCTTCAAGGCCATCAGGAGTGAGGTACATATGGCCCAAATCACCAACACCACCAACACCAATGGCCCAGACCATGAACCCAACACTGACCATCTCACCAAGGATGATGAAGAGCTATACAACCTGTATGAAGTCCTTGCCACTGAATGCACTGAATGAAAGAGGCATAATGGATGACCTCCCAAACTATACAACATCCCAACACCTCCTGCCACTGCACCTGCACCACCAGCCACCAATACCTCACACCCCACCCCACAATATCAATACCAATCCAGTGCCAAAGACCAGAAACTCACAAGTGAGCTTCTCCAATGGCTCATGGAAGGTAAACTAATGCAAATGACGCCAGCACACTTACTAGCAGCAAGCACACCCATCTGAAAGGAACTCATAGACAAACTATGGACCTGCCACATCAAAGCTGCCGCCTTTGAACAGGCTGACACACTCAACAAACAACCAGAGCCAGACTATTTGCTCCCCCTTCAAGAAATCGACATCCTAGTGAAAGGACATTGCACTGAAGCCAGAGTATATGACCCAGGATCACAAATTGTTGCCATCTGGAAGGACCTGGCCAATGAAGTCTCAGCACATATCAACCCCAGCATCCGACTGGAGATGGAGAGCACAAGTGGCAGTAGAAGTTGGACACTGGGATGTGCTGAGTACCTCATTATGCAGATCAGGGGTACCTCATTCAAACTGCATGCTCACATTGTCCCAGAAGCACCTTTCCGCCTCCTCCTCAGCCACCTCTTTCAAAAGCTGCTCTGCAGCACCCTAGAAGATATGCCAGATGGCTGCGTCAACGTCACAATCTGCAACCCATGCAACCACAACTGCAAAACTTCAGTCCCAACGTGCGAGCATCACATGCAGGTCAGCTACTTCCACACTCTCTCCTATGAAGTCGCCCCAGCACCACCTTGCATGCATGTGCTGGAGGGCTACGTTACCTCGACCGAACCCTCACAAGCCACCACCACCTCAAGCCTTGTCTACAAAAAGGCCGTGAACAAAGTCCACCCTGTTGCCGTGTCCCTACCTGAAGACTTCGCACAATCTGACACCGCCCTGAAGACCCCCTCCTCATGCTCGCACCACTTTCAACCCACCTGCCACCATTCTCACCCAGCATGCATCTCACACAAGAATGCCTGGACAAGCTCAAGCTCAACTGATACGACTTCCTCTGGCCAGGAAGAACTCAAACTTGCAGAACATGTCCTAAACTCAATGAGAATGCCCTTGCATGGACCAAAAATGAGCACAGATGATTCCATGACGAATATTTCACCCCAGTCAAAATCCCTGCGATCGCACACACACCATGGGTCCACAAGAACATACCAATACCCACTGGCATACTCAACCAAGTCATCAACTTGTTCAAAAAGAAGATTGCAGCTGGTGTGTATGAGCCTTCCGACGCCTTGTACTGCTTATGATGGTTCTGCGTCAAGAAAAAGAATGGATCCTTATGGATCGTACACAACCTGCAGCCCCTCAATGCCATCACCATCTGCAATGCCATGGTCCGACCTTTTGTGGACCAATTCATCAAGAGCATGGCCACATGTGCATGCTATTTAATGCTCAACCTCTTTGTCAGCTACGACCACCGCACCCTCGATGTTTCCTCACATGATCTAACCACTTTCCAGACCCCCCTCAGCACATACTGATGTACAGTGCCACCTCAAGGCTCCACAAATGCCATCACCATCTTCCACAGCGACATCACCTTCCTTCTCAAACCTGAGATCCCTGACATTGCAAAGCCCTTCCTTGACAACACAGCCATCCATGGCCCTGCTTCCCACTATGAGACCCCAGAAGGGGGATATGAGACTATCCCCAGGAACACAGGTATCTGCCAATTTATCTGGGAACACCTAAATAACATCCACAGAGTACTCTACCACCTCAGTCACACCAGCACCACCATCTCGGCACCCAAGCTCTTCCTGGCAGCACCAGAGGTTGTTATCTTGGGCCACAAATGCACCTACAAAGGCCGCGTTCCAGAAGACTCAAAAACTGAGAAGATCCACACCTGGCGGCCTTGCAAAACTGTCACCAATGTTCGTGCCTTCCTTGGCACCACTGGAACCATGCATATATGGATCTGGGACTATTCAGCCCTTGCTCACCCCCTTGTCGACCTCATACAAAAGAATGTGGATTTCGTTTGGCAAGCACAGCACAACAAGGCAATGCAAGACCTCAAAGACGCAATCGCCATATCCTCAGCCCTCATCCCTATTGATTATTCTTCCTCTCATCTGGTCTACCTTGCTATTGATTCATCCTGGCATGCAGTAGGATGGATCCTATCTCAGCAGTGCAAAGATGGCCAGTGCAGACCCTCGCACTTCAGCTCTATTGTGTGGAACAACCACAAGGCTTGCTACACACAGCCCAAGATTGAGCTGTATGGCCTCTTCCGCACCCTCCATGCACTTCATGTCCACATCATTGGCATCACAAATCTTATCATAGAAATGGACACCTTGTATGTCAAGGGTATGCTCAGTAATCCAGACATGCAGCCAAATGCAGCAATCAACCATTGGATTGCCACAATCCTTTTATTTGACTTCACCCTTGCTCACATCCCAGCTGATTGCCACCTCAGACCAGACAGTCTCTCCTGGTGCGAACCCATCCCTGGTGAAGACCAAGATGAAGATGATCCAGAAGATTGGATTGACAACATCCTCACCCTCAGCATCTGGGTCAACTCCTGGGAACCGCCATGAACTGGCAAGCCCACACCTCTGACCTCAGCACTCCTTGCAAGTGTCACCAAAGCACAAAACACAATGGCAACAACAACAGAAACAACAACAACAACAACAACAACAACAACAACAACAACAACAACAACAACAACAACAACAACAACAACAACAACAACAACAACAACAACAACAACAACAACAACAACAACAAAAGCATCACTATCAAAACCATCAATACCATCACCACCGTCCCCGGTACTGACAAAACCACCACCTGAGGCCATGCTGTGCCCACATGATGATAAGTGCAATGATGAACTCATGTGCATCCGTGAGTTCCTAGGCAATCCTGCCCAACTCCATGAGTTGCAGCCCTCTAAGCATGACAGATTCATAAAGTGTGCACAGCGCTTCCTCCTCCACGATGACCGGCTTTGGCGACAACAAGTGCAAGGCTGACACCAGCTCATTTTAACCCCCTCGCAGTGTGACAACATATTGTGTCAAGCACACAATGCTCTAGGCCACAAGGGGTATTACTCCATGCTACACACCCTCCTTGATCGAGTTTGGTGGCCTTCCATTGCTCACAATGTTAAACAGTATGTCGCCACCTGCCATGAATGCCAACTCCGGCAGACCACCAAGATCTGCATACCACCCACCATCGCCATTCCAGCCCCACTCTTCCACAAAGCATACATCAATACCATGTTGATGCCACCTGCTGCCAGCTTCCAATACATCATCCAAGCACAATGCTCCCTCACTGTGTGGCCCAAGTGGCATGCCCTCTGTGTCAAGACCAGTCACACCCTTGCCGCCTTTATTTTTGAGGACCTCCTGTGCAGATGGGGAGTGTTTAAAGAGATTGTAACGGACAATAGCACCACATTTATAGCCACTCTCAACTGGCTTGCTGATCATTATGACATTAGACATATTCGTATATCTGCTTACAACTCCTTCACAGACAGGATCATTGAGCAACAGCACCATACCATCCGCAAATCCATCATCAAGGCTTGTGAAGGTGACATCTCAAAGTGGCCCACCATCACTCCACATGCCTTCTGGGCAGACCACACAATGACCTGCAAGTCCACCAGCCACATGCCCTTCTACATGGCCCACAGAGTCAAGCCGATCCTTCCATTCAACATCACGCTTGCCACCTTCCTTGTCCCCAACATTGCCACTGCCCTCTCCACCGCCGACCTCCTTGCAATCCACGCATGCCAGCTCCAAAAGTGTGAAGCTGACCTCACTGCCATCTACAACAACATACTCTGCAGTTGCTTCCAATCTGTCACCCAATTCATGCACACCTTTGAGAAGTCTATCAAAGACTTCGATTTCAAACCTGGAACCCTTGTCCTTGTGTGTAACTCCAGCATTGAGACCGACTTAGGCCACAAGTCCAAGCCATGCTACACTGGTCCAATGATTACTGTCTGGCACACCCCCAATGGCTCATACTGGCTCACCGAACTTGATGGCACAGTCGCCAAGCTCCGCTTTGCTGCCTTTCATCTCATCCCTTACTATGCTCACTCCTGCTCCTCCATTCCCATCACACGCATTATCAACCACAAGGACCTCCTGCAGATCCATCTCGATGAGGACCAAAACAACACCACCGCGAACCCCGGAGACAGTGGAAATGATGACAAACCTCACACTCACACCATCCAAATTTTTAGCAGTAGCTTGCCCAGGGACAGTCAAGATTTCAACCCCCTGGCTGGTGTAAGGTCCCTTCTGGACCTAGGCTCAGAACACAGCAGATCAGTCACATCAGAGCACTCAGAACTATTGTCAGATCAGTTCAGATTGGCTGCATTAAAGCGCTCATCAGCCAAAAGCCACATAGGCTTTTTACCATTTTTCTCTACTCTCCTACTGCCACAACTGCCTCACACTCACCATCCTTGCCACCTCCTCACCTTTCCCCTTCAAGACTCTGCCATCACAAACATCACCACAACCCCAAACACTTGAGCAAGGCAACCATGAGTAAATCATCGGCCATTCTGCGCTCAAGAGTCCAGTCTACCCCCATCAAAGCTCAGCCAACCATCCCCTAGCTTGCCCCAATGCTCAGCACAAGATGACAACCACCCAAAAGCCTCCCTACAAACCAGGCATTCCCCTTCATCTTTCCACTTTCATGCTCATTTTTTCTACTTTTAGCTACCACAATCAACTGCTGTTGTAATACAAACAGTGACCAGTGCACTCCCTTTTGATACCTTAGCCTTTTCTTACTGACATTTTGTCCCTTACACACAATATGAACAATGACAACACATATGCCGTCCACCAGCCCCCTTGATACCATGGGGTCATAGGTACACAAACCTTCATGTATTTAAGCAGCCTCCTCGCTCGAGGATGGCATCAGTACCACTGAGTTGAAAATCCTAGTGTGTCCTCATTCTCCTTCATATCTTAAACTTGTGTGCCTCTTCGTCTTGTCTTGCTTTGTACCATCTCTGTTCCACCACAATCACCTTGTGTATCATACTCACCACTATGTCTCACCTCTGCACTCGCATACCCCTTCATTGTATATCTGTCATGTCACAGAGCGGCTTGCACGGGGCAAGAGAACCGCTGATGACATGTAGGAGTCGCGTTTGACCCCCAGGTGTGGTGGCCTGTCTAGGCCTGGGGTTGGTAATACAGGTCGGACTTCGTAGTCAGCATGTGTCAGTGGGCTTCGTCAGCTCTCAGTCAGCATCTTAGTTAGCCGTATGGCTGGAAAACGTCAGTAAGCAGTAGTAGTCATCATGTACTGTTAGTACTTGTACGCATGTGCATACGGAGACGAGACTCTAAGTCGAGTCTCCTTGTCTCAAACAAGAGTAGTGACTTCGTGTTATTGCCTCTAGGAAAGCCGTGGCTTGTTTCGCTTTCCTGAGTCTGTTGTGTCTTATTCTCTGTGTACCACGCATCACTGGTACCCCAAACGTTAGCTCTAGTTCCAGCACCATCAACGAGTCGCTAGGAAGTGACAGCAGCTATTTTCCACCAGCAATAGTGGAAGCACCCGCTGAGTTCTCTGAGGTTTCAGATGAAACAAGGGATACTGACGACGTCTAAGTGTCACTGCTCCGCCGGTGACATTAGACTCGACTTCTTATTCACCACGGCCCCTGAAGAGAGGCAATATGTCCAACTTCCCATTGATAGGAACGAGCATTACAAAACACCGCCGTCTATTGGGAAGACCAAACTTTCCCTTTCCACGCATACGCGATCCGAGTAGGAGGAACGCAGATCAGAGCAGTCCATCTGCATAACAGGCATTGGTACACCCTTAACTGGGGAAATGAAGGAGAGTCTCCGTTTCTTGACCAAAGAGCACGCCGTGTTGACCAATACAACGGACAATACGAAGGTGCAGCAGCAAACACGTACGAAGAAGCACCCACCATCAGCAATTGGACCGAAGGATCCGATAGTGAAGAAGAAGAAGACCTCCTTGACCAACAAATTCGAAATTCGCCTGTCGACCTATCGGCAGCCATCACCACCCTCGTGGACCTATCACTAACAACTGAACCAACCATCATAGCCACCATGTCAACAGCCGCAACAGCAGTAACCACGACGCAAGCAGGAGGAAGGACAGGACCACCAACTGGAGGAGGAAGTGGAGGACCAAGCGGAGGTGGAGGTCCTCCGGGAGGAGGCGGTCCACCAGGAGGAGGAGGAGGTGGACAACTGCAGCAACCAATCCAAGCCGACGACAAACCAATGGGAGCACTACCAATGATCTTTGAAGGAGATCGAGCCAAAGCTGAGAGTTTCTTAAGAGAACTCTGAGCATATTTCCTTGTTAACCACAACGTCCCGTCATTAGCCTCCTTCATCAAACGAGTGGCCATAGCCCTCACTTGCATTAAGGGAACGGAAGTCAACCGATGGACGGAGCAACAACTAGATTGGCTAGGGACGCTTCAACCAGCAGACGATGCACACACAGTATGACAACGTTCGTGCAAAATTTGAAAACCGCTTCCTCGACTCGCAAAAGGCACAGAAAGCACGCATCAGATTACAAGAGTTGAAAATGAGATGGCCAGAAATAGATGAGTACATCTCCACATTCAAAAGCATAGCGCATGAAGCTGGTTACAACCCGATGGATCAGAATACCATGCAGCTGTTCCTGCAAGGATTACCGCATAGCGTTGGACAGAAAGTGTTGGAAGACACTACCGTTAACACCTATGACCAAATGAAGGCCAAAGCTATCAATGTAACTGCGTCACAACAAATCATCGATGCCCTGTACATGCGACCCAACAGCAACAACAACGCTAGACGCACCCCATTCCAGAATAACTGGCAGTATCGCGCTCAGCAACTGCAGAACCCCGACCACCGCAACAGGGGTTTGGACAAACCCCCTACAACTCCACCACAGCACCTAGGGCATGGAACAACCAACCGGTGCCCATGGACGTAGACCGAACCAGAGCGCCCGAGGAAATTGGCGAGGACAAGGTGGGGGACCACCTAGAGGAAATGTCGTGAGAACGGACGATCACCGAGTCCAAAGAGGAGCACAGGGTGCGTGTTTCACCTGTGGACAACAAGGACACTTCGCTCGCACCTGCCCCACGAAACAGCACCGCACAAATACCCGCACCGCCCAACTCATTGACTGGATGCCTGAAGACAATGAAACCGAATCCAACGTTTCGAAGGTCGATCACCTCCACCAACAGCTGAAACACTCTCATCCAAGGACCAAGAAGAGCTGATGAATCGCCTTGGAGCAAAGGAAGGAAATTTTTTGGAGGCCTAATCTGTATGGCCTGGATTAGGAGGACGGGATCAGATAGGATGTATCTCTCTGTACGAAAATCTATGCAGCTACGTTTATTCATCCATCTATCCAAGAAGAGGGCTGAGACAATAGCGCTCCTAGATTCAGGAGCGACCGAAAACTTCATCAGTATGCAGTATGCGAGAGAAATGCGATTCCCCATTAAACGACTGGAAAGACCCAGACCAGTCTACAACGTAGATGGGACGAGAAATAGGAACGGAGATATAGAAAACTACACGGATTTAAAGATGCAGATGGGGAGTCAGCAGACCTGGTTGCGATTCTTCCTTACTGATCTGGGAGAACAGAAGGTCATCCTGGGATATCCATGGTTCGCAGCCACACAACCAAAAATTGACTGGGCACAAGGATGGCTCGAGAGCGATCAACTACCCCTCATCCTTCGAACCAAGTTGGCAACCCAGGTGCGAATAGGAAAGTGTAGAACTACCCCACAAGGTCGTAAAGCACCCCTGCGACGAGCCAAAATCATACCAGGATCTATCCACATGGCCAAACTCGTCATCCCTGCAGCAAAAGGGAAAGGACAGACGTTGGCGTCAAAGCTGGCCGAAGAAGCAGGGTCCCACAAAGGAAGCGGCGGAATCCCAACCAAGTATTGAAGACACGCTCATGTTTTCAGCGAGGAAGCCGCCCAACGATTCCCTGAACCACGTATCTGGGATCACGCGATAGAATTAAAGCCAGAAGTGCCATCCTCGATACCGGGCAAAGTGTATCAACTTACGCAAGAGGAACAAAAGGTGCTGTTAGAATTCGTCAAAGAGCAACAAAAGAAAGGCTACATACGCCCCTCGAAGAGCCCATATGCAGCACCCTTCTTCTTTATCAAAAAGAAGGATGGAAACTACGCCCAGTACAAGACTACCGTCGCCTAAATGAGTGGACTATTCGCAACCGTTACCCCCTCCCACTGATTCCAGAATTGATAGCAAAAGTCCAAGGGGTGAAACTCTTCACAAAATTTGACATCCGATGGGGATACAACAACATCCCATCAAAACAGGAGACGAATGGAAGGCCGTGTTCATCACCAATCAGGGATTATTCGAACCCACTGTGATGTTCTTTGGGCTGATGAATTCACCAGCGACCTTCCAAACCATGATGAACGCGATATTCACTGAAGAAATGGCACAAGGATGGCTTATCATATATATGGACGACCTCCTCATCGCCACGAAAGATGACCCTAAGTTCCACGAAGAATGCACCCACAAAGTCTTGGATAAGTTAAGACAGCATGACCTATATCTCAAACCAGAGAAGTGCATCTTCGAAAAACGAAAGGTGGAGTTCCTAGGAGTCATCCTAGAGGACGGTACGGTCCAGATGGACCCAGTGAAGACACGAGGGGTTGCAGATTGGCCTCAACCGCAAACAGTCAAAGACGTCCATGCATTTCTGGGCTTCATGGGATTTTACCGATATTTCATACCTAATTACTCCCTTATAGCATGCCCTCTGATCCAACTAACACGAAAAGATACCCCGTTCAGATGGAGTCACGACTGCAAAGAAGCCCTTGAACCCTGAAAATGCTGATGTGCAGTAAACCCATCCTCTGTCAACCCGACTACTCCAAAGCGTTCTTTCTTGCCACAGATGCCTCAGCATATGGTGTGGGCGCCGTACTCTCGCAGGAGGGAGAAATTAACCCACGCACACAAAAACCCATGCTATGCCCGATTGCATACTACTCTAACACCTTCACCCCGACAGAACGCAACTACGACATCTATGAAAGAGAGTTCTTGGGGGTCTTGAAAGCCCTCAAACGCTTCCGCCCTCACGTAGCAGCCACAGAAATACCGGTCACTATCCTCACCGATCATGCTAATCTGACATACTGGAAAGCCCCTCAGAAGGTCAATCGATGCGTGGCCAGATGGTTTGCAGAACTTCAAGACTACAATCTAGTCATTAAGCATGTGCCCGGAAAAATCCATACCGCCCCCGACATGCTGTCTAGACTGCCAGGAGCTGATCACGGCGCCGAAGACAATACAAACTTAACCCTTCTTCCACCACCCATGTTCATTGCTGCCACGATGACACAAATAGACCCCCTCGAACAACGAGTAAAAGAAGCTCAGCAAAAACAACGGGCGGAAATGGAACTGTGGTGCGACTCACAAGATGTACGAAAAATCCCTGAAGGCTATGTACGAGGGTGGAGCTTGGCAGTACCAGCAGGATTACAGCTAAGATGCGACATATTAGCCCACTTCCACGACTCACCCACAGCAGGACACCCAGGCCGAGACAACACCATGCTCTTGTCAATCAGCGTTACTGGTGGCTAGGAATAAATACATGGGTAGAGAAATATGTCGCGGGATGTGCGCAATGCCAGCAGCACAAAATTCGTACGACAAAGAAGAAAGTGCCGATGTATGCATACCGGGAGATCCACAGATGCGTCCCTTTAACCACATCGCCCTAGACCTCATCACTCAGTTGCCAAAGGCCAACGGAATGGATGCTATCCTCACCATCGTTGATCAAGGATGCTCCAGAGCAGCCATGTTTATCCCGTGCAAGACGACCATCACTGGCGAAGGAGTAGCTCAGCTATACCTCCAGCACTATTTCCATGGTTTGGCATACCGTCAAAAGTGATCTCTGACCATGATCCCCGCTTCACGTCCAACTTCTCCAAGGCGCTCACCACTAAGCTGAAGATAGAATGAAACATTAGCACAGCTTTCCACCCACAGACTGATGGACTTACCAAACGAAAGAACCAATGGGTGGAACAATATCTTCGACTCTATACCTCAGCCAGACAAGATGACTGGGAGGAACTCCTGCCGATCGCAATGTTCGTGCACAATCGATGGCCCAACGCCACAACCAAGCTGAGTCCCCATGAAGTTATTCTTGGGTATCGCCCTAACACGGCTGAAGAACCCATACCCATCACCAGTAATGAAGCGATGGAGAATAGACACGAATGTGCGAAAGCGCATCGAGAAGCAGCAGTTCACGCTCTCAATGAAGTCGCTAAAGCAACTCCTCCTGCGCAATATCGTGAAGGGGAACAAGTTTGGCTCAAGCAAAACACCTGTCACTCCCCTATGCATCAGCCAAACTCGCGCCCAAATGCCACAGACCCTTCCAAGTGGTGAAAGAAGTTTCGCCAGTGGCTTACAAACTACAACTGCCGGCAGCCTGGACCATCCATGACATATTCCACAGCTCCTTACTCACCCATTACAAAGAAACTGAAGAACACGGGATCAATTACCAACAACCACCACCAGAATGATTGATAATGCTGAGGAATACGAGGTGGAGCAAATTATCAATCACAGGCACCATGGGAGATGACGTCAGCTTCAATACCTCATCAGATGGAAAGGTTACTCAGCGTCTGACGACACCTGGGAGCCTGCTGACCAAGTACATGCCCCTGCATTGGTAAGACAATATCACAGATGACACTCCACAAAGGAAGAGACCAAGTACAAAGGACCCAAGCGTGCAGCATGGGTCAAATCAACCGCCTCTCACTCTTCCACCCATTCGCAACTGAACGCAGCATGTCTTCACCCCTCTCTGTCCCCTCCTACATTACAGCCAGCCCCAGCAGATGCAACGAACCCCTGCCGATCCCGCCGCGCACTCAATCCACCTCTGGCAAGCAGCCGAGTCCCTCATCGTCCCCATGGAAGTGGTGGCCTCGTCCGCCGAGTTCAGTGAGTTCCAGCTTTCTCCAAGGACTGTCCACGCTGCTCTCGAAGGGAATAGCCCCACCAAAGAACAACTCGTCCTCATCACCCAAGGACTGGCAAGCGTTGTGCGAAAGAATGAGGAGGTGTTGAAGCAGAACCGGGACCAACTCGCTGTACTCAAAGGACGATCCGACGCTCTGGCAGAGCATGAGGCGAACGCGGCTCACCTGGAAGCCACCTACAAGCACTGGAGAGACGATCAACTCGCAGCTGACGAGGAGGATCTGGGGGTACCCGAAGGGTATGAAGAGAATGAAGGGCGAGTACCCATCTCTTCATTCCAATCACTGACGGAACTTACACTACGCACACCCTCGCAGCATACGTCAAACGCAGGGAATGCATTGCCTTGGCACCTCTGGAAAAGGGGAAGCCATCTATCGTCAGGAGCTCTTTGCTCCCAACCATGCCACCATCATTGAAGAAGGGGAGTATCCCCAGTGGTTCTTCGACGCTCTCACCAACCCCAGCACCTACGACGCTATGCTGCGTCAGGCCAATGAGCCAGGAGGAGATTGGGGGACCGCAGCTGAGTTCCAGCGTTACCACAAGACAGTCACTGACCTCGCCGGGCTTCACATTGAAGCTCGGGAACTCCAAGCCCACATCGACTCCCTCCACTATCAGGAGGAACAATGTCGACGCCGTCTCCTTGCTTCACACCAATACGAGAGCTACACTCTCTTCCGCAAGCTCCACGACAAACCCTTACTCCGGGGGACAAGGGACATAAGTTCTCCTCCATCCCACACAGCTCACGCCGTGGTGCGGCTCGTTTCTAGACGAGGGTGATGTCACGGAGTGGCTTGCACGGGGGCAAGAGAACCGCTGATGACATGTAGGAGTCGCGTTTGACCCCCAGGTGTGGTGGGCCTGTCTAGGCCTGGGGTTGTAATACAGGTCGGACTTCGTAGTCAGCATGTGTCAGTGGGCTTCGTCAGCTCTCAGTCAGCATCTTAGTTAGCCGTATGGCCGGAAAACGGTCGAGTAAGCAGTAGTAGTCATCATGTACCGTTAGTACTTGTACGCATGCGCATACGGAGACGAGACTCTAAGTCAAGTCTCCTTGTCTCAAACAAGAGTAGTGACTTCGTGTTATTGCCTCTAGGAAAGCCGTGGCTTGTTTCGCTTTCCTGAGTCTGTTGTGTCTTATTCTCTGCGTACCATGCATTGCTGGTACCCCAAACGTTAGCTCTAGTTCCAGCACCATCAACGAGTTGCTAGGAAGCGACAGCAGCTATTTTCCACCAGCAATAGTGGAAGCACCCACTGAGTTCTCTGAGGTTTCAGACGAAACAAGGGATACTGACAACATCTAAGTGTCACTGCTCCCACCGGTGACATGTCATGCCTCACACGAGCCCAGTCGGTTGTCAACAAAACTTAGATTAGGTACATCTTAGCATTTGTCTTATCACTGACAAATCTCTAGATACCTCAAAACACCTCTCCCCTTTTACAAACCTGGGTGCTACTACTCTCACTGTCACGCTGGACGGAGCATGGCGGTTCTGTCGATGTTTCTGTCTGGCAGCCTCCTTGGCTGTTCGTTCTATTGCTATGAGGGGTAGGGCGTCTGGCCTGTCTCTGTCTTTCTATTGTAAGTGTAGGATGATATCTGCATTGGTGACCATCGTCTTGGTCGTCTTCTGTGGAGTTCTAATGCCTTGTTAGAACGGCTGTGGGTAGTGGCGGTGTTGGCTGCTGTCGTTCCCTATCTCCTGAAGGAGGAAGGGGATCTAGATGTGAAGGAGTCGATTTGGATACTCAAGACGAGTTTCCAAAGGAAGGGATGTCTGGAGTGCTGATACGCCTTGTATTGCACTTAGTTCGTTGGTATGCCACTAAGGTCGTGAATGGAAGGAGCTGCTCCTTCCTGCTGGGGGTTCTGGTGCAGATAGGGGGATTCTATAGAGCACTGAGAGGTCGTTACTCAGTGACCTTCATTTGTTTGAAGCGAAGAAAGGCAACGCCTTTCTGAGCGCTTAACGTATGTGTCGGGGTTTGAAGAGTTCCCAATTGGGACTCGGTTTACTATATATGGTAGATTAAGTGAAACGCGTCACTAAGTCGCTTAGCAGACCCTAGGGTACGTTCTAGGGCGCAAGTGGGAGGGGAAAGGGGCTGGGAAGCTTCGGATCACTTAGAGGGTTGCTCTGAGAATGCCTAAGATTCACAAGAGACCAAGCTTAAGGCTTTTGGTCCCCTTCTATGAGCGTATTTATACATAACTATTTAGGCGGAGTCATCGGCAGTCTATGACAAGTTTCAGCGGCAGTAAGGCCACAAAACTCGTCGGCATATTAGCGTAAGTAGTTTAGTAACAAGCCGAGGCAACACAACAGCAGAAGGGATTGGCAGGAGTGTAATAACAGTTGGGTAAGGTAGGGAGGGGGAAGTGGTGACGACTCCAGCCGAGCTGTGGGAAATATGTACATATAAGGCAAGAAAGTTAGTAAGCGTAAGCGTCCCAATAGTCCACCATGACACTCACAGCACAAGGCCATGCTACAATATGTGTTGGAGTTCAAAGAGTTCCCAATTGGGACTTAGTTTACTATATATAGTAGATTAAGTGAAATGCATCACTAAGTTGCTTAGCAGATGCTAGGGTACATTCTAGGGTGCAAGTAGGAAGGGAAAGGGGTTTTGAAGCTTTGGATCACTCAGAGAATTGCTCTGAGAATGTCTAGGATTCACAAGAGACCAAGCTTAAGGCTTTGGTCCCATTCTATGAGCATATTTATACATGGCTATTTAAGTGGAGTCTTTCGGCAGCAATTGACATGCTTCAGCAGCAGTAAGGCCATGAAAACTGTCAGCAAATTAGTGTAAGTACTTTAGTAAGTAGCTGGGGCAACACAACAGCAGAAGGGATTGGCAAGAGTGTAATAGAGGTAGTGTAAAGTAAAGTAGGGGAAGTGGTGACAACTCCAGCCAGACTGTGGGAAATATCCTAAGTACAACTGGAGATGTGCGTGGGAATTGGCCTAAAGGAAGTAATTTTTTACATAAGCAGCTTAGTCAGAGGCCAGGGATGTCATAGTTAAATGCATAGAATTGTGACTCCCACACTTTGAGGTGCCTAAGTGCCAAATAAGGCATCATTCATGCATTTTTTAGTCCTTTGCTGCCTGCCAAAAATGGTGTTGCTCCCACAGTTGTGGCCATTGCTTTTTTTCCTCACTATTATTTTCTTTGCTAAAAGTTGCCAAAATTTCAGAAAAAATTAGGTTTTGATTGTGGCTCAATATAAGCATTTGCATAACTTTCAGAATTTCAACTTCTCTGTTAAATATGGCTAAAAATTTGGAATATACAGTAATAGGTTTTAACTCTGGCTTGATGTAACAAATAAAATAACTCCCTTTGCAGATAGAGATTCACATAACCTTCAAAATATTCTTCTCTGTGCCAAATATCACTAGGCATTTCAGAAAATATTGGCCTTTAATTCTGAATATTATTCTCTCTGCTAAATATCATCAAACTATTTCAGATAATGATTGATTATGATATAGAAAACTTTACAATGTATTTTTTCTCACTCATATATTAACCCAAAAATTAGAAAATATTAAATATAATATAGGAAATGTGGAATCTATTTTTCCATGGTAAAATACAGCTAAAAAATCAAGAAAATAAAGGGGGAGAGATATAGAAATGGCTAAATTTGTTATGAAATTATGAGAAAGAGAATGATTAAGATGAGGAAAGGGAGTGATAAGGAAGGAGGGTAGTGAAGAAGGAGGGTAATAGGGAAGGGGGGGAATATAATGAACAGGAGGGTAATGGGTAGAGGGTAATAAAAATAGGGGGGAATGGGAAAAGATGTAATATAAATAAGGGTGATAGTATAGATAGAGGTAATATAGATAAAGTTAATATGGATGGGTTAAGTATACAAAAGAGTAATGTGAAAGAGGGAGAATGAAGGGGGTGATTTAAATGGTGATAATTCTGAAGGTGGTAGAAAAAATAGTAAAATAAATGTTAGAAAAATAAGGTACATGCATATAGGAGAATGGGAGTGAGCAAACATGTGCCCTTCCCTAGATAGTAAGTACAAGAATATTTATACTACTAAATGTATGCACTGTCAGTAAGAAATAGAAGGAAATTAGTAGGGTGCTAAAATAATGTAAAAACTAAGATGAAACACACAAGCTTAATTGCTAGAATAATAAAAAGCAGGGGTTTGGGGGCACAGCCCCCAAGGTTAAGTCCCATGCCATAGGCATGGACATAACCTTGTGTACATATAAGGCAAGAAGATTAGTAAGCATAAGCATCCTAATAGTCCACCATGACACCATATGCACAACATTGCATGGCACTCTCATGGGTCAGCCTCTTGGCGCACCCCTGGAGGCCTGCCTTGTGTGTGCATACTGCTGTCCTAGTCATAGAACTCATTGTTGTACTTTATTATGTATATAGAAAAGAAATAACATAGCACACACCATTCACCCACCTCACATGCATATGCAACATACACTGAATAATCAACTTGGCAAAAAAATACCAGAGATGCAGTCAAAGCCTCTGGGGGCTCACTTGGTCAATAGACAGGTCCATTCATGAATAATATATCTTGGTATATTCACAACTTAAGTCCATTCATATCTACAGGCTATGTCTTCCAATTGGAAGAATTTCCCACCTGATTTGTACATTACATTTCATGATTTTTTTTCCAGCACATGCATCTGACAGGGGCTGGTAGTGGGACCCAGGTAGCAGGACCCAGGAAGCCATGTTTCTAAGTGAAGAGACATGTTGATTTGTAAGCAAAGGGGCATGCAGTGTTTGAGCAGGGCACAAGTGGCAAAAGCACAGCTGAATGTGGCATCAAAAACAAACTGTAGTTGTTACAATCATATATGACATTGCAGTCTCCATGTGTATAAGAAGTTATGGAGAGAGAGAGCAACATATGGACAATCCGTAGGGGATTTGAGAAACAGAAGGATTTGTAAGCAACCTTGTTGAGTGAGAAATGTGCTGTCAATGGTGTTGGAACTCAATAAATTTAGAGACAGGCATATGTAACATCATGCTGGTGATGCACACATAAAGTTATGAAGGAATGAGGGTTGCATGCATGACCCACAGCCAATATTTGGAATGTCACCTGCCATTTCTCAAATTTGATTTCGACATTTCATTTCTGGGGCATTCAGCCCTGTGGGTGATTAAATGCAAGCTCTGCTCACAATAAAATGGCTGAGTGTGAAAATGAATATTATATTATTGTATTTTACACCAATAAACAACTTATCAAATTGATTTTTATCATGCTACTTGTGAGCGCGTGACTTGGCTGCCTCCTGGGAACATGGTCTTCGGTCGCAACCGAGACGCTGAGTTCAATTCGTCATGTGATTAGATGCGGAATTAGGCCAACTGAATTACACCAACTCACAACGATGTATTTCTGTAACAATTGCGCCGGTGGGGTGAACTTTGGATCCGCTCCAGACACTGCAGAGCCCTCAGTAGCACCAGGAGCTGGACCAGGCAGATCCACCTCAGTCGCCTTGATAATGATCGGGGTTTGAAGAGCTGTACCAGCTAGGACCTGAACGTCTTCGCGCATCGTCGCGGAGCAAAGAATGGTGCGCCTCCTGACACCCCAATCCCACCCGCGGACCTCCATGCTCTGTTCCCCTTTTACTGCCTGTATTGCGAGCTTTCGGCTTCCCTCCATACACACGAGGATCCCCTTGATCGTGTCCGCAAATCCAAGCTCCATGAGCCGGTCGGCTTCGTCAAGCACGAGCCAGCGACACTTGCTGACATCAAACGAGGTCGTGTTTTGAAGATGGTCGAGCAAACGGCCCGGCGTTGCGACTAAGATCGGTATGCCCTTGCGAATGCGGGCCTTCTCGTGGCCGCGCGTCGCTCCACCTGTCAATAGCCCCGAGACTAGCCAGCGAGTGAGTCGAGTACTGTTATTTTCGTCATCATCGGGCGTAGCATCTGGTGGACGTAGACGGAGCTTCAACAGCACCTCGAGCACGTCTGATATTTGCCTCGCAAGTTCACACGTCGGAGCGATGATAATTGCAGGGTTCCAATCGAGCGGTCAGTGCAGGAGTTCATGCCCAGAGGAAGAAGGTCGTGGAGAATCGGGAGGAGGTATGACTGTGTCTTTCCTGAGCCTGTCTGGGACTGGATGAATGCGTCTCGCCAAGAAGGCGGATTGCCTGGGGAGAGGACGGCTAAAAGCGAGGCGCGCTGTATCGAATTAGGCTTATGGATGTTCATTTCTGTTGTGAGGTGGGTTGTGATGAGGGGATGAAGGCCGAACCCGGCCAAAGTCGAACAGTTTTGAGTGGAGCATTACTCGGCTTGCCTAGTGCATTCAGTGGGCTTATTTTCAACCTTTGGGTTATAAGAGAACAGCGAAGGTATGATCTGCGTAGGTGGGCGGGGCTTAGGATGTGCTTGGATTACAGACTCGGAAGGAGATGTCATAGATGGGCCGTTTAGGTGGTCGCTCATTCTTGCTATCAGCACTTGCATAGGAGAGATTTGTGGTGCGCACCCTTCGTATTTTGATTCTGTTTGACTTGAGTCTGTGGGTAGTAAGTACAATTCAGTGCGTCATGATTGGACCACTAACGCACTTGTCAGTCCGCCTACCACCCTTCTTCTTGGCAGGTTCCCTCCCGGTCGATGGTCCTTCCCCGAGTGTAAGATTTAACACCAAAGTATCACTCATGCAGTTGAATTATCCACCAACACGTCGATGAGCACGATGAGGAGAAAAATATTAGCCAACGCTGAACACGCCCTCGGATCGGTGCATGGCACATGCCGAGGATTTATGAAATTTGCGTCGTGCCTACAGGCAGAGGCAGACTCGGACATGGAGAGGGTGGGACATGGAGAAAAAGTGCGAATACTACGATGGCGACGAGCAATTAGAGATACGGCGGGGTAGTGCTGACGGACGACAGTGGGTTAATAGCAGTCATTTTACATGACACACAAGACACAATAAAACTGAGGAATCGCTCTCCCAGGGTTATTGAGATGCCGGCCCGGTTCGGCCTGAAAGATGGAAATCTCCGCCTCGACGGACTCCTCAGCCATCACTGTCAACGGACCTGAACTGACCTCTGCATATCACGGCGAGACAAAGGCAAGCCTACGACATGTCTTTGCTGCATCGTATTAGACAACGTCGACGCGATATGCCCACGTCGCGTAGATAATGCCGGACAAGTCGAAACGCGTGTCGTTGCAACTTGTCTTACCGAGATGGACAGCATTGACGACACAGATGCCCGTGTCGTGGTCGTTGCGACAATGAACCAATGCCATCGATCCTGCCCTACATCGTCCCGGACGCTTCGCCCGGGAGATTGAAGTCGGCTAGTTTCTCTGCCTTCTCGCCAAGGAGAGAGATACTGAAAAAAAACACGCAGAGTCCCTGATCTCAACGCGCGCATATCAATATTGACCGTACTGCTGACAAACACGTCGCACACCATCATGCCAGATAAACTTCACGCAACCGCATCTCGCGCGCACGACTTCGTCGGCGCCGACCTCGCAGCTATCGTCCGTGAAGCGGGAACGCTCGCCATCAAGCGCTTCTTAGCGTTGGCTCCCCTACCATCCGCCGAATCCACGCACCTTACGGCAGCCGATCTCGCCACAGCGCTTCCCACCGTCCTCCCATCTACGCTGCGGGCGCATGGGATTGCCACTCCGCCCGTGCTTCGCCGACATTGGCGGGCTCGCAGGCACGATCGGCCGCTTGGGCGACTGGGTCGAGTGGCCAGTCGTGCACCGGGAGTGACTCGCGCATGTTGGCGTGGGCGCGCCAAAAGGGGTGTTGCTGTGCGTGCCTCCTGGATGCAGCAAGACGGGGTTGGTGCGCGCAACCTCGCCCGAGAGTGGCGTGAACTTTGTCGCCGTGCGCGGGCCTGAGGTGAGAGCATTTTCCTGTTAACTTATGGTCGAGGACAAGGCTCTGAAAAAGTGGATGGTGTCGGCTTTTTGTCTGTCTGTTCTGATCGGCGGAATTGCTGATCGCTCCATAACTGCTGAATAAATACGTCGGTGAATCGGAGTGCGCCGTCAGAGAGATTTTCCGCAAGGCGCGCAGCGCATTCCCATCAATTCCTTTTTTTGTGTGTTTTCCCTTCGATTCGCTTTTTGCTACGTACATACATACAGTACTGGCGTGCGCAGGATGAGATTGATCCCTTGCCGTCCTCGCGCTTGCCCGCTACCGTCGACATCGACACGCACATGGGCGTCCTACTCAGTCTATTGAACGAAATGGACGGCGTAGAGGTGTTGGTCGGCGTTACGGTCATCGGCGCGATGAATTGGCCAGAGACGCTGGTGCGTTGTGCTATTCATTTCATTATCTGCCGCATTGTCTCCCTCATCTATCCTTTTTTTGCGTCAGCACCCAGCGTTGATGCGCCCCGGAAGGCTTCATCGCATCCTATACGTGGAGGTCGCGTAGAGATTCTCCGTATCCGCACACATGACATGGCCATCGAGCCTGCTCTTGATCTCGATACCATTGCTGCCCTCGTACGCCCACGTCATCTTCCACAGAACCTGAAACACCAACGCCATTTCATAATCGATGGGTGGCACAGACGAGCGGGTGCTCCGGGGCAGAAATCACAGCCATATTCCAGGAGGCCGCGTTGATTACCATGCAGGAAGATATCGATGCGCCATTTGTGAGCTCCATTTTTCTCCATGGCCCTGGATTTTTAATCTCAGAAATATATTCTAAGGTCCCGTAGCGGGCGTTCGTCGCCGCTGCGAAAGCCCTTCAACGACAGATCACACCCGAGATGCTGGAAAAGCTTGAGCATTGAAAGGACGAGTACGGCGTGAGCACCGTGGCATAGACCCGTGTTTACCCTGCCCAGAGGGAGGATCTTAATGCTGGCTCTTGACAATCTCACGAAGCGCATATGGGGTCGAGGAAGGACATGCAGAGAGAAGCTCGATTCAGAAACCAAACATCCGTATGTATCGAAGTTGTATCGCTTTCTCTCAAACGTCGCGGCGGCAGGGGCGCTGCCGATGCAACGATGAGCTGCCGCGAGAAGTTACAATGTATTCCTACCTCGGGCAGAAGCCAAGCACGGACGTCCCGTCATCATTGGCCTCCGCGCGTCTTGTGGTCTCGGTCCCAGTTGCCAGTGAGAAACATGGTTGTCCCGTGTCCGTGCCTTCGTGGGCGAGTAGGGCTATATATTGTTCGCTTCGCTCTTACGCACGCTCCCCCTCAGAACCCAAACCTCCAAAACTTAAACGTGGGTGTGTGAGGGGTGAATATCATGAGCCTCCCACCCTTGCCGCTCACATCCTCCCATCATCATCATGTTGCGTCGTCGTGCCGACATCTCCTTCCTCTCCCTTTTGTCCCTGTCTACGTTCGCCTTCGCCTTCTCCAAGGCGATCGATCATGATGTGTTGCAATGCACGACCAAGGTGTTCACGTCGGCCTGGTCAGAGACGTTCAACAACTTGGTCGGGCTCACTCCGAACCATACTGCGGGAACATTCATCGCGGTGGACTGCACGCAGATACCCAATATGCCGTGCAACGCCATACGCGAAAACGCAAAGTGAGTGTTGCGCGCGCGGGTTCTCTCTATATTATCTATTACATGTGATGCTGAGCTGTCCACTAGACCGCTAACTTTACTCCTTCTGTGAACCCGTGGTAAGTCACACTCTAGAATATGATTCGCATGGAACTAAACATGAGCTGCTTGCTCGCCGTTTAGTAAGAGGAAGTGTTGCGTGTGCCACGAGCAAGCCATTACGGGCAAGTTTACTTCACAGTAACGTTGACGTTTTTGCTGAAATTATGAGCGGCGCTGCAGGGCATCTCCCCGGACCTGTGGGGGTCGGTTGTAAACGCGTCTTTTATTCATGTGGATTTTTGGCTGTGCTCCCCAAAAATAAACCTCTCAAAGTTCCTATACAGTTCTCTTTGACGTGATTTTATCAGACACCACCCCTCAAAGTATTAGGCTATCGCATAAGCGTTTCGCATCTCCATGGGCTTATTAACCATCTACTCTTGCCCGCAGTTTAGTTCGGCCCTATCAACTCAAAAATTCCCGGAGGTACTATCTAAGTCATACGCCCTTTTATGGGTCCACCGAAATGACCGCAACAGCGTTTCGGATACTTGAACTTTCCCGGTTGCATGTTGGTGTACTCAATGACATGGAGGACTAGTAGTATGCGATGCCTAATACCCGAGGCGGCCTTCGAGGAGAACTGCCCCCATTTACTATATTTCCGGGTTCGCCAGCTGTGCTATGGAAGGCGATACGTAGGCCATGGCCTTTCTTAGGGTTACAATATCATGGCATTCCTCTGTGAATTGCATGCGAGATAGGCCCCATGAACGAGTCGACTGCCATGACTCGATTCGTCTCCGTTATTATGGCTTCCTAGAACATTTTCGGAGCTGGGTCCAACGAGTAGCAGTCAGAGACGAAAACAACGTATATCCGACGAATTGACGGGTGTACAAATTGGCAGGGTCATCGGCGCCTTCGGAAAAGCTCACTTGCCTCGGGTGCCATTTCAGAACGTTTGTCCTGCTACGTAAGTACTTTCCCATCAATCCATCCATCCGTTCATCCAGGGCGTCACAGCTACGATCCGTGGTTGCGGAAATCCTATCATGAAAGGAGAAGAGTATATATGTGAACAACGAATAAGTAGAAAGGAATCCAGTGGCCATGAGTGTGCACTGTGTCGCACACGTACTAGAATATATATATAATGATCTCTATCACTGCAGCGTGTGGGTCCACCTCGGGTAGACTGTACCTCCAATCGCCCACGCCTCCTTGGTATTCCTATGCCCTGCCTTTCCATAGACGACTGGTGAGCGCTGAACAACGTCCTAATATCAATAATCACCTACAAAGATCACTAAGGGACGTCTTCAAATCACGCCCCATAATGCACATAATTCACCCAACGCTCCAATGTCATCTTTTTCTTCCTTCTGAGATCCCTGACAGCATCTCGGAGTGCCTCAGCTGTTCTCTCATAATATGGCTTCCCTTGCCATTTATTCGAGAACACCAGCTTGTAAAAGCTTTCAGCAAGGCCTGGGCCGTCCTTGTCCGCCATCGCCCACATTGTCCCGACCACGCTCCGGAATCCGCTGTATTGAACTGCCGCCGTAAGGTGCAGTCCCTCGTCTGCAATACTCTTCTCCGTGATCTCGGCTGTGTGACAAGCAGAGAGGAATGCGAATTCGGCCATAGGCAGTCGAGATCGCACTATGTCAAGTAGCGTGAGAGGAGCGCCTTCATAAAGTTTGAAGAAGGCATCGAATGGCTTTCCTGTCTCGAGTATCCCATGGCATGAGATGTGAGCAAATCGGTGTTCTCTCAGGCGGTCCAGTGTGGCAATAGGTGTCGCCTTTTTCCCACTGAGAGTTTCCACCAATGGGCAGACCGTCTGGACAACCTGCATCTCTTGGAATGACCTTGGCATCTTCGCATCAGGCTGTACCACAAGCAGCATCGAAGGTGTGCCCGATGGCTGGGTGCTCAGTTTACGCGATTCAATGAGTGCGGAGAGTGTCGGAGTATATGAAGTGATGTATAGGTCTGAGAAGTACAGCCCGGTAGGGCCGTCTGATCGAATCGGGCCCATGGCGTGGAGAGGAAGCGAGCAGAATACAGATGTCGGACACCACCAAACATGCGATTGTTCCTCTAGATCCAACTTCCGGAGTCTCTCGATCACTGGACGACCAACAAGGTCATAAAGTTCCTTGAGTACATAGCGCAAAGCGTCATTGTATATGCTTGAGTCGAGGCCGCTATTTCGCGCAGCCAGTAACTTGTCATGCAATTCTTTTGCATGATCATAGAAATCGTCACTTGTCGGGATAAGAGAGGGAGGGGAGTCACGGATGAGAATAATGATATCGGAACGCCATTTAGAATGGTTGATCAAAATGACGGGCCCACCCGCAGCAGCAGAATGAAGAGTGTCAAACGAAGGTGGGATCAAGAAAGTGTCGAAACCTGGCTGGGCTCGGATCTGAGAAATGAGACTGTCACGTTCCTCGACAAGTTTCCGTTGCTTCACCACAAGGCGACCGACCGGGTCCATCCCCTCGCGACCACTGACTTGCTCATCCTCCATCCAGGCGACCCGAGTGCCTGAGATAGTCAATGCTTCAAGGTTTCGATTGACAGCTGCAAATTTCTTAGCCAAGGGCAAGTTGACTGCATGAAGCTGGTCAACTGAAGCACGAAGGCCACGCATCTCTGACCAGAGGAGGCCTCTCCCTCGTTCGAGAGCTTCGATGGCTTGTTTTAGTTGACCGGTCTGGACTAGATACGATGCATAGTCGAGTGGCAGCTTCTCATACTCATCACGCATTGCTACAAGACGGAAATGTTGTATTTCAAGGGTAGGTGCAAAGGAGAGAGATTCTTGCATCAATGAGATGGCAGTCTCATATGAGTTGCATGTGGTTGTGTGCCCGTAAGACCGTGCATTCTGTGTCCAATAGCATGAGATGTGAAACCGACGGGGTAGGTCTGTTCTTGTATCCGTGGCGGCGGCGGCGAATAATTCCATGATTTCGTCACGGTCCCCTCTGTCCTTCAATAGCTTGAACCGGGATAACAAGGCCAAAATGAGCCATCCAGCGATTTCATAAAGGGTGATCCGTACACGTGGCATTTTGATGAGGTCATGGTACACAGTAATTGATTCGCCGAGATAGTCGACATTGCCTGTGAGGTCATACACGCATAGGAGGAGACGGCCCAGCGCCAGATGTGTGAGTGGAACATCGGAGTGAGGAGATGTAAGGCAGAGTCTGCAGTACTCGATGGCCTTTTCCATATTCGTTAGATCACTGATGTCGAATGTGGAATAAAGTGCGGCACTATGGGGCCTTAGATCTCTCTTGTCTGGCATCGGCCAGGGAAACTCGACAAGGTTTGATTTAGCAATTTGAGGGGACGCAACCAGATGTGAATCGCCTTCTTCCAGGCCACTTCTGACACCAAACTCCTCGAAGCGTGTCTTCTCGAGATCTGCCAACTCCGCCACGATGGAGGCACGACGCGGATCTTCAGATGATATTGCGTTGAGCTGAGCATGAATCCGGAAAATTGCCTCTGCCAGATGCTCTGGCTTTGAATCAATGCTGAACCGGGACGTCGCAAATGCTGCGGCCAGAAACAGAGGCCGTTCGACATGCTCATTTGGATCGGCGAGCATTTCGTCCACGATTGGCATTGCCTCCTCGTAATAATCATGTGAGGGATCCGAATAGAAGCAAGTGAAAAGAGAAAAGGCAAGCGCGAAGCGAACTTGTGTCAAATTAGGTAATCGCCTCCTTGCCTCACGCAGACATTCAATGGCCTCGTCTGGAGGCCACTGCACAAGTAGCGTACGCGACGAACACACTGCATCGGCCAACGCATTGACAGCGTTGATAAGATCAGATTGATCTGATTCTGAGAAATCCGAGGTGAGAAGCTCGCGGCACGAGATCGCCGCCTCCGTAATATCCTGGATTGGATCGGCAGACTCCTGTTCCACCTGAATGGATAAAGCCCATACCAAGCATGCTTTAATCCTGTTGCGTGTGACGTCGGAGGCTTCCAGAGACTGGTCTTGTAAATAACGAAGGTACTTGATAACGTGCTTCAGACCGCCGGGCTGCTCGAACTCCTGCGAGCGAAGAATGAGGGCACGTGCGAGATAAAACAAGGTCCTGGTGATGTATGAGCCGAGTTCGGTTGGGGTATCAAATGGCAGGAGTATGGCTTCAGTAGAGTGGCAAATTGACTTGTCCAGGTCTTCACTGTCTTCCCTCAAGTTGTAGCGTACCAATCGTACAATGGCCAAAGTCGAGAGGAATTCAGAGCGACGAGGGAAGGGTCGAGGCAATATCAAGAGTGTATTTTGGCATCGAGAGATGTAGTTATCGATTTTCAGCAAATAGACTGTTGAGAGAGTGTGTCAAGTACAAGTTGCGGAAGACAAAGAAAACGGTTCAGCGTTCAATGTCTGAGATTGAACACAGATTCAGGACTCACACTGTATGTCTGCCATGATTTAGAACTGGGAAACAGGAAAGAAATTTGCAGCACTGTCGAGGAGGGAGGAGAGATGTGGGTGGTAAACATAGCGCTGTCTTGGCCTCCAACACGTTGGCACAGCCACACACCCAGCCACGCGGCCGCGAGCATGTTGCATCGCACTCAGCCACTCCCACATACACATAATATGAGGAAACACAGCCATTTGATCCAGACTTGCATACCCTAATCCAGCATCCTAAGAGGTCATCAACAGTCGACAATGCCTTTATCTATGGGCATGGCCGTTTAACAAGCACCTCCGCCTGCGCTGCTGTAATCTATGTGTGTGGACGATTTATCCGGGGCAAAGCTAGGGCAAGTATATTTGAGAATCGGGAGAAGAGTCCGATGACTCTCCGCGAGACAGAAGAAAAGTTCTCAAAGCGGGTCAAATTTTGTATGAAAGGCTATGCCCTGTTGTTATTAACCAATCTCTCCAGCGCATCGCCCGACGCGAGCGCAACCTGGAACTCCGATAACCCGGAGCTCACCATCGCACCACTCTTCTTCACAAGACGTCCCTGTTTGCATACTGCCACCTGTATCCGCCGCGAGGCATCCGGATTCTCATCACCAGCACCGTCGCTCTCACCATCGTGACCACGCCTTCTCGGTCTCGGTCTGCTGCGAGCCTGTCTCTTGGCGCCTGCTGCCGAGCTTGGGCTCCTTCCACCATGCCCACTCATCATCGCGCTAGGGACCTCGCGCAGCGTAAACGACTTGGCGAGGTGGCGGAGATACAGCTGTCGGACATGGAACATGTGCTTCTCGTCCAAAGGGTGCGTTGCGTATGCGTGAAGATGCGAAGCAAAGGCCTTCCGTGCCATCTCCACATTCTGTCGTACGGTATCTCAGCCATCAATTCTGTGTTTGACCAGACACATTAAAGGATGAAACATAGTACACATACCTCTTTCCTTTGCAGGCACCACCGTTCAAATGCTGATTGGACCTAGGTCGCGCGACCCTCATACTCTCTACCTTGCCCACCGAATCCAGCCCGCAGAATCTCCTCTACAGCAACAGCCTCGAAATGGCCTGCACCACCTTCAGCGTCCTCGCTGGCTATTCGCGTCTGCACCCATTCAACCCATTGTTCCTCACTCGGTGCGATGATTGTCCACAGCTGCCTACCACGACCCGCGCGTGTGGTGCGTCCAAAGCGGGTATGTATTCCGTTGCGCCGCCCTCCGTCGGGAGATCGTACTGCACGACGGAGCGCACCAATGGCAAGTCAAGTCCACAGGCCGCAACGCTCGTGCAGAGCAAAACTGATGCCGCATGACCAACTTTAGGTGCTTTTGGGAACGAGGAGAATGCACGGAGAGAGGAGCGATGGGTAGCCAAGGGAAGCGATCCATGAAGTCTGAAGATCAATGTATCAGGGAGCAACGGCGAATGAACTTCTACATTACCATCTTCACCCCCAGTCTGCGCCACCATATCATCGCTTAATTCACTGCTGTCACCGTCATCCTCCAAATTGGAGCCTCCAAGTAGACGCCGATGGAAATCCACCGAGTCGGCGGTGCCGGCTAGGACCTGGACGTCTTCGCGCATCGTCGCGGAGCAAAGAATGGTGCGTCTCCTGACATTGTCTCCTGACACTCCAGTCCCACCCGCGGACCTCCATGCCCCGTTCCCCTTTTACCGGCTGTATTGCGAGCATTCGGCTTCCCTCCATACATACAAGGATCCCTTTGATCATGTCCTCACATCCAAGTTCCATGAGCCGGTCGGCTTCGTCAAGCACGAGCCAGCGACTCTTGCTGACATCAAACGAGGATGTGTTTGAAGACGATCGAGCAGACGGCCTGGCGATGCGACTAAGATCGGTATGCCCTTGCGAAGGCGGGCTTTCTCGTGGGCGCGTCGCTCCACCTGTCAATAGCCCCGAGACTAGCCAGCGAGTGAGTCGAGTCCCGTTAGTTTCCTCATTGTCGGGCGCAGCATCTGGTGGACGTAGACGGAGCCTCAACAGCACCTCGAGCACATCCGATATTTGCTTGGCAAGTTCACGCATCGGACAATGATGGTTACGACCGTTCCTATCGAGCGGTCAGCCTATCGAGCGGTCAGTGTACGAGTTCATGCTTAGAGGAAGAAGGTCGTGGAGAATCGGGAGGAGGTATGACTGTGTCTTTCCTGAGCCTGTCTGGGACTGGATGATTGCGTCTCGCAAAGAAGGCGGATCGCCTGGGGAGACGATAGCTAAAAGCGAGGTGCGTTATATCGAAGTAGGCTTCAGGATGTTTATTTTTGTTGTGAGGTGGGTTGTGATGAGGGGATGAAGGCCGAGCCCGGCGAAAGTCGATCGGTCGGTGAGTGGAGCATTACTCGGCTTGCCCAGAGCATTTAGCACAGTCAGTGGGCTTATTTTCAACATTTGGGTTATAAGAGAACAACGAAGGTATGATTTGCGTGGCTTAGGATGTGCTTAGGCTACAGACTCGGAAGGAGATGTCATAGATCGGTGAGTGGAGTTTTTCCGTGGCCATTTAGATGGTCGCTCATCCTTGCTATTAGCACTTGCATGGCAGAGATTTGTGGTGCGCGCCCTTCGTTTTTCGATTCTCTTTGACTTGAGTCTGTAGGTAGTAAGTACAATTCAGTATCCCATGACTGGACCACCAACGCACCTGTCAGTCCACCGACCACGCTTCTCCTTAGCAGGTTCCCTCCCAGTCGATGGCCCTTCCCCGAGTATAAGGTTTAACACCAAAGTATCACTCATGTGGTTAAATTATCCACGAAAATGTCGATGAGCAGACTCGGACATGGAGAGGGTGGGACATGGAGAAAAGTGCGAATACTACGATGGCGACGAGCAATTAGAGATACGGCGGGGTAGTGCTGACGGACGACAGTGGGTTAACAGTCATTTTACAAGACACAATAAAACTGAGGAATCACTCTCATTCAACCTTGAATCCCACGATTATTGAGATGCCGGCCCGGTTCGGCCTGACAGCTCGCAATCTCCGCCTCGACGGACTCCTCGGCCATCACAGTCAACGGACCTGAACTGACCTCTGCATATCACGGCAAGACAGCGGCAAGTCTATGATGTGTCCTTGCTGCTGCATCATATTAGACAAGGTCGACGCGATATGCCCGCGTCGTGGTCGTTGCGACAATGAACCTTCCGAATGCCATCGATCCTGCCCGCTTCGCCCGCGAGATTGAAATAGGCTGGTTTCTCTGCCTTCTTCTCGCCGAGGAGAGAGATACTGAAAAAAAAAGGGACGCAGGAGTTTTTGACCTCAACGCGCGCATGTCACTATTGACCGTACTGCTGGCAAACATGCCGCGCACCATTTTATGACAGATGAACTTCACGCGACCCCATCCCACGCGCACGACTTTGTTGGCGCCGACCTCGCAGCTATCTACCGTGAAGCAGGAATGCTCGCCTTTAAGCACTTCTTAGCGTTGGCCCCCCTACCATCCGCCGAATCCGCGCACCTTATGGCAGCCGATCTTGCCGCATCACTTAGCACTTCCCACCGTCCGCCCATCTACACTGCGCGCGCACGTGATTATCGCCACTCCGCACGTCCGCTTCGCCGACATTGGCGTGCTCGCGAGCACTTGCGCAAGTGGGTCGAGTAGCCACTCGTGCACCGGGAGTGACTCGCGCATCTTGGCGTGCGCGCGTCAAAAGGCGGGTGGCCCCGCAGGCCTCCTGGATGCAGCAAGATGGTGTTGGTGCGCACAACCTCACCCGAGAGTGGCGTGAACTTTGTCGCCGTGCGCGGGCCTGAGGTGAGAACATTTTCCTGTCAACTTCTGGTCGAGGACGAGGCTCTAAAAAAGTGGAAGGCGTCGGCTTTCTGTCTGTCTGTTCTGATCGGCGGAATCGCTGATCGCTCCATAGCTGTTGAATAAATACGTCGGTGAGTTGGAGCGCGCCGTGAGAGAGATTTTCCACAGGGCGCGCAGCGCATCCCCATCAAATTCTTTTTTGTGCGTTTCCCCCTTGGCTTCGCTTTTTGCTACGTATACATACATACAGTACTGGCGTGCGCAGGATGAGATTGATGTTTTGGCGGCCTCACGCTCGCCCGCTACCGTCGACACCGGCACGCACAAGGGCGTCCTACTCAGTCTGTTGAACGAAATGGACGGCGTAGAGGAGTTGGTCAGCGTTACGATCATCGGCGCAACGAATTGGCCTGAGGTGCTGGTGCGTTGCCCTATTCATTTCATTATCTGCCTCACTATCTGCCTCATCTCTCCTTTTTTTGCGTCAGGACCCGGCGCTCATGCGTCCCAGAAGGCTTGATCGCATCCTATACTAGTACGTGGGACCGCCAGATTTCGCAAGTCGCATGGAGATTCTCCGTATCCACACACGCCACATGGCCATCGAGCCTGCTCTTGATCTCGATGCCATTGCTGCCCTCGTACGTCCCCGTCATCTTTCACAGGACCTGAGACACCAACGCCATTTCATAGTCGATTGGTGGCACAGACGAGCGGGTGCTCCGGGCCAGAAATCACAGCCATATTCCAGGAGGCCGCGTTGATTACCATGCGGGAAGATATCGATGCTCCATTTGTGAGCTTCATCTTTCTCCATGGCCCTGAATTTTTAATCTCAGAAATATATTCTGAGGTCCCGTAGCGGACGTTCGTCGCCACTGCAAAAACCCTTAAACGACAAATCACACCCGAGATGCCGGAAACGCTTGAGCGTTGGAAGGACGGGTATAACGTGAGCACCGTGGCATACACCCGTGTTTACCCTGCCTAGAGGGAGGATCCTAATACTGACTCTTGACAATATCACAGACCGCACATGGGGTCAAGGAATTACATGCAGAGAAGCTCGATTCAGAAAACAAATATCCGTATGTAGCGAGGTTGCGCGGCGGAGGGGCGCTGCCGATGCAACGATGAGTTGCCGCGAGAAGTTACAGTGTATTCCTACCCCAGACAGAAGCCAAACAACGTCCCGTCATCATCGATATGCGCGCGCCCGTCTTGTGGTTTCGGCCCCGGTTGCCAGTGAGAAATATGGTTGTCCCGTGTCCGTGCCTTCGTGGGCGAGTAGGGTTATTGTTCGCTTCGCTCTTGCGAACGCTCCCCCCTCGAAACTCAAGCCTCCAAAACTTAAACGTGCGTGCGTGAGGGGTGAAAATCACGAGCTTCCCCCCCTTGCCACTCACATCCTCTCATCATCATCATGTTGCGTGGTCGTGCCGCCATCTCCCTCCTCTCCCTTTTGTCCCTGTCTACGTTCGCCTTCGCCTCCTCGAAGGCGATCGATCACGATGTGTTGCAATTCACGAACAAGGCGTTCCCGTCGGCCTGGTCAGAGACGTTCAACAACTTGTTCTGGCTCACTCCGAACTATACTCCCGGAACATTCATCGCGGTGGACTGCACGCAGATACCCAATATGCGGTGCAACGCCATCCCCGAAAACGCAACGTGAGTCTATCGATCATCCATTACATACATGTGACGCGGAGCTGCCCACCAAACCACTAAATTTACTCCTTCTGTGAACACGTGGTAAGTTACACTGTAGAACCCCACGACTCGCATGGAGCTAAACATGAGTTGCTCGCTCGCCGTTCAGTAAGGGGAAGTGTTGCGTGTGCCACGAGCAAGTCATGACGGGCAGGTTTACTTCACAGTAACGTTGACATTTTCGCTGAAATCATGAGCGGCGCTGCAGGGCATCTCCCCGGACCTGTGGGGGTCGGTTGTAAACGCGTCTTTTATTCACGCGGATTTTTGGCTGTGCTCCCCAAAAACAAACCTCTTTCTCTTCTATATGATTTTATCAGACACGACCCCTCAAAGTATTGGGCTATCGCATATGCATTTCGAATGTCCATGGGCTTATTGATCCTCTACCCTCGCCCGCAATTTAGTTCGGCCCTATCAACTCACAAATTCCCGGATCTATGATCGCAGTGATACTCTCTTTTATGGGTCTACCGAAATGACTGCCTCAGTGTTTCGGATACCTGAAATTTCCCGGTTGCCTGTCGGTGCACTCGAAGACATGGAGGACGGGTAGTATGGCGATGCCTAATACCCGAGCCAGCCTTCGAGGAGAACTGCTCCCAATTGAGAATATTTCCGGATTCCCTAGATGTGCTCTCGAAGGCGATACGTAGGCCATAGCTTTCTTTGGGTTACAATATCATGGCATTCCTCCGCGAAATGCATACGAGATAGGCCATATGAACGAGTCGACTGCCATGACTCGATTCGTCTCCGTTATTATGGCTTCCTAGAACGCTTTCGGAGCTGGGTCCAATGAGTAGCGGTCAGAGACGAAAACAGCTTATATTCAACGAATTGACGGGTGTACGAAATGGCAAGGTCATCTGTGCCTTGGGAAATGCTCACTTGGCTCGGGTGCCGTTTTCAGAACGTCCATCCTGCTACGTAAGTACTTTCCCATCAATCCATCCAACCATTCATCCAGGGCGTCACAACCACAATCCGTGGTGGGGGATATCCTAACATGAAAGGAGAAGAATATATATGTGAACAACGAATAAGTAGAAAGGAATCCAGTGGCCATGAGTGTGCACTGTGTTGCACACGTACTAGATTACATATATATATTTATCTCCATCACTGCAGCGCATGGGTCCACCTCGAGTAGACTGTACCTTCGATTGCCCACGCCTCCTCGGTATTCCTCTGCCCTGCCTTTCCATAGACGACTGGTAAGCGCTAGACAACGTCCTAATATCAATAATCACCTACAAAGATCACTAAGGGACGTCTTTAAATCACGCCCCATAATGCACATAATTCACCCAACGCTCCAATGTCATCTTTTTCTTCCTTCTAAGATCCCTGACAGCATCTCGGAGTGCCTCAGCTGTTCTCTCATAATATGGCTTCCCTTGCCATTTATTCGAGAACACCAGCTTGTAAAAGCTTTCAGCGAGGACTGGTCCGTCGATGTCTGCCATCGCCCACATTGTCCCGACCACGCTCCGGAATCCACTGTATTGAACTGCCGCCGTAAGGTGCAGTCCCTCGTCTGCAATACTCTTCTCCGTGATCTCGGCCGTGTGACAGGCAGAGAGGAATGCGAATTCGGCCATAGGCAGTCGAGATCGCACTATGTCAAGTAGCGTGAGAGGAGCGCCTTCATAAAGTTTGAAGAAGGCATCGAATGGCTTTCCTGTCTCGAGTATCCCATGGCACGAGATGTGAGCAAATCGGTGTTCTCTCAGGCGGTCCAGTGCGGCAATAGGTGTCGCCTTTTTCCCACTGAGAGTTTCCACCAATGGGCAGACAGTCTGGACAACCTGCATCTCTTGGAATGACCTTGGCATCTTCGCATCAGGCTGTACCACGAGCAGCATCGAAGGCATGCCTGATGGCTGCGTGCTCAGTTTACGCGATTCAATGAGTGCAGAGAGTGTCGGAGTATATGAAGTGATGTATAGGTCTGAGAAGTACAGCCCGGTAGGGCCGTCTGATTGAATCGGGCCCATGGCATGGAGAGGAAGCGAGCAGAATACAGATGTCGGACACCACCAAACACGCGGTGGTTGCTCTAGATCCAACTTCCGGAGTCTCTCGATCACTGGACGACCAACAAGGTCATAAAGTTCCTTGAGTACATAGCGCAAAGCGTCATTATATATGCTTGAGTCGAGGCCGCTCTTTCGTGCAGCCAGTAACTTGTCATGCAATCCTTTTGCGCGGTCATAGAAATCGTCACTTGTTGGAATAAGAGAGGGAGGGGAGTCACGGAGGAGAATAATGATATCAGAACGCCATTCGGAATGGTTGATCAAAATGACGGGCCCACCCGCAGCAGCAGAATGAAGGGTGTCAAACGAAGGTGGGATCAAGAAAGTGTCAAGGCCTGGCTGGGCTCGGATCTGAGAAATGAGACTGTCACGCTCCTCGACAAGTTTCCGTTGCTTCACCACAAGGCGACCGACCGGGTCCATCCCCTCGCGACCACTGACTTGCTCATCCTCCATCCAGGCGACTCGAGTGCCTGAGATAGTCAATGCTTCGAGGTTTCGATTGACAGCTGCAAATTTCTTAGCTAAGGGCAAGTTGACTGCATGAAGCTGGTCAACTGAAGCACGGAGGCCACGCATCTCTGACCAGAGGAGGCCTCTCCCTCGTTCGAGAGCTTCGATGGCTTGCTTTAGTTGACTGGTCTGGACTAGATACGATGCATAGTCTAGTGGCAGCTTCTCGTACTGTTCGCGCATTAATACAAGTCGGAAATGTTGTATTTCGAGGGTAGGTGCAAAGGAGAGAGATTCTTGCATCAATGAGATGGCAGTCTCATATGCGTTGCGTGTCGTTGGGTGCCCCCAAGACCGTGCAACCAGTGTCCAAGTGCATGAGAACTGGAACCGACGGGGTAGGTCTGTGCTTCCATCGGTGACGATGGCCAATAATTCCACGATTTGGTCACTGTCCCTTCTGTCCTTGAACAGCTTGAACCTGGAGGTCAACGCCGAAATGAGCGATGCAGCGACCATATCAAGGCGCATCGGTCCACTTGGCATTTTGATGAGGTCACGATACACAGTAATTGATTCGCCAAGATAGTCGACATTGCCTGTGAGGTCATACACCCTGTATAGGAGATCGCCCAGCGCCTGAAGTGTGAATGGAACATCGGAGTGAGGAGATGTAAGACAGAGTCTGCAGTACTCGATGGCCTTTCCCATATTCGTTAGATCCGTGATGTCGCGCATGGAATGAAGTGCGTTAATATGAGGATGGAGATCCCTCTTGTCTGGCATCGGCAAGGGAAACTCGATAAAGTTCGATTTAGCCTTTTGAGGGGACGCAATCGGATGTGGATCGTCTTCTTGCAGGCCACTTCTGACACCAAATTCTTCGAAGCGTATCTTCTCCAGCTCTGCCAACTCCGCCACGACAGGGGGACGATCTGGATCTTCGGATGACATTACGTTGAGACGAGCATGAAACCGGAAAATTGCCTCTGCTAAATGCTCTGGCCTTGGATCAATCCTGAATCGGATACCCGCAAGTGTTCTGGCCAGACGCAGAGCCGGGTCCACATATTCATCTTGATCGGCGATCATTTCGTCCAGGATTAGCATTGCCTCCTCGTAATCACCATGTAAGCGATCCAAATGGAAGCAAGTGAAAAGAGTAAGGGCAAGTGCAAGGCGAACTCGTTTCAGATTAGGGAATCGTCTCGTTACTTCACGCAGACATTCAATGGCCTCATCTGGAGGCCGCTGCACACCTAGCACACGTGCCATACACATTGCACTGGCGAACGCATTTAGAGCCTCAGGCAGAACTGATTCTGAGAAATCCGAGGTGAAAAGCTCGCGGCACGGGATCACCACCTCCCTGATATCCTCCATTGGATCGGCAGACTCCAGTTTCACCTGAATGGATAAAGCCCACACCAAGCATGCTTTGATACTGTTGCGCGTGACCTCTGAAGTTTCAAGCGACTCGTCTTGAAAATAACGAAGATACTTGATAACGTGCTTTAGATCGCTGAGCTGCTCGAACTTCTGCGAGCGAAGAAGAAGGGCACGTGCGAGGTAAAACAAGGTGTTGGTGATAGTGATGTATGAGCCGAGTGCGGTCGGGGTATCAAATGGGAGGACTATGGCTTCAGTAGAGTGGCAAATTGACTTGTCCAGGTCTTCACTGTCATCCGACAACTGGTAGCGTGTCAATCGTAACTTGGCCAAAGTTGAGAGGCCTTCGGAACGAAGAGGGTGGGATCGAGGGAATATCAAGAGTGCATTTTGGAGTTGAGAAATGGCGTTATCAGCTTTGAGCAAATAGACTGTTGAGAAGGAGAGTCATGTACAAGTTGCGGAAGACAAAGAAGAGGGTTCAGCATTGAATGTCTGAGATCGAACACAGATTCAGGACTCACACTGTGTGTCCGCCATGATTTAGAACTGGGAAACGGGAAAGAAATTTGCAGTACTGTCGAGGAGGGAGGAGAGATGTTGGGGGTAAACATAGCGCTGTCTCGGGCGTCCAACACGTTGGCACAGCCACTCAGCCACGCGGCCGCGAGCATGTTGCATTCCACTCAGCCACTCCCACATACTCATAATATGAAGAAACACAGCCATTTGATCCAGACTTGCATACCATAATCCAGCATCCTAAGAGGTCATCAACAGTCGACAATGCTTTTATCTATGGGCATAGCCGTTTAACAAGCACCTGCACCTGTACTTCTGTAATCTATGTGTGTGGACGGTTTGCCCAGGGCCAAGGTAGGGCAAGTATATTTGACAATCGGGAGAAGATTCCGACGACTCTGCAAGGAACAACAAGTGCGAGACAGAAGAAAAGTCCTCGAAGCGGCTCATATCTTGTATGAAAGGCTATGCCCTGCTGTTATTAATCAACCTCTCCAGCGCATCGCCCGACGCGAGCGCAACCTGGAACTCCGATAAGCCTGAGCTCACCATCGCACCACTCTTCCTCACAAGACGTCCTTGTTTGCGTACCGCCACCTGCATCCGCCGCGAGGCATCCGGATTCTCATCACCACCACCGTCGCTCTCACCACCGTGACCACGCTTTCTTGGTCTCAGTCTGCTGCGAACCTGTCTCTTAGCAGCTGCTGCCATGCTTCGGTCCTTCCACCATGCCCACTCATCATCGCGCTAGGGGCCGAGCGCAGCGCAAACGACTTGCAAGGTGGCCGAGATGGAGGTGTCGGATGTGAAACATGTGCTTCTCGTCCAAGGGGTGAGTTGGGTATGCGCGAAGATGCAAAGCAAATACCTTGCGTGCCATCTCCACATTCTGGAGTACAGTATCTCAGCCGTCAACTCTGTGTATGGCCAGACACATCAAATGATAAGATAGATCACACATCCCTCTTTCCTTTGCAGGCACCACCGCTCAAATGCTAACTGAACCTTGGTCCCGCGATCCTCATACTCCTTACCTTGCCCACCGAATCCCGCCTGGAGAACTCCTCTACAGCAACAACCTCGAAATGGCCCACACCACCTTCAGCGGCCTCGCTGGCTTCGTGTCTGCACCCATTCAACACATTGTTCCTCACTCGGTGCGATGATTGTCCATGCCTGCCCACTACGACCCGCGCGTGCGGTGCGTCCGATGCGGTGTATGTATTCCGTTGCGCCGCCTGCCGTCGGGGGATCGCACTGCACGACGGTGCGCACCAATGGCAAGTCAAGTCCACGGGCCGCAACGCTCGTGCAGAGCAAAACTGATCCTGCATGACCAACTTTAGGTGCTTTTTGGGACGGGGAAAATGCACGGAGAGAGGAGCGACGAGTAGCCAGGGGAGGAGATCCATGAAGTCGGAAGATCGATGTATCAGGGAGCAATGGCGAATGAACTTCTATATTACCATCTTAACCCCCAGTCAGCGCCGCCACATCATCGCTTGACTCACTGCTGTCACCATCATCATCCAAATTGGAGCCTCCAAGTAGACGCCAATGGAAATCCACCGAGTCGGTGCAACTGAGGAACACAATAACTTTGAAGCCCCCTCGGCTACCAAGTCGCGAAAGAAAGGATCGAAGTAAGGCAATAAGTGTGACGAGACGTAATTTGAGTGGCACAACGATGTATTTCTATAACAGTTGCGCCGGTGGGGTGAGCTTTGGCTCCACTTGAGACACCGCAGAGCCCTCAGTGACGCCGAGAGCTGGAACAGGCAGATCCACCTCAGTCGCCTTGATAATGATCGGGGGTTTGAAGAGCTGTGCCAGCTAGGACCTGGACGTCTTCGTGCATGGTCGCGGAGCAAAGAATGCTGCGTCTCCTGACACTCCAGTCCCACCCGCGGACCTCCATGCTGCATTCCCCTTTTACCGCCTGTATTGCGAGCTTTCGGCTTCCCTCCATACAGGCAAGGATCCGTTTGATCGTGTCCGCAAATCCAAGTTCCATGAGCCGGTCAGCTTCGTCATGCACGAGCCAGCAACACTTGCTGACATCAAACGAGGTCGTGGTTGAAGATGGTTGAGCAAACAGCCCGCGACTGAGATCGGTATGCAAAGGCAGGCTTTCTCGTGGCCACGCGTCGCTCCACCTGTCAATAGCCCCGAAACTAGCCAGCAAGTGAGTCGAGTACCATTATTTTCCTCATCATCGCGTGCAGCATCCGGCGGATGTAGACGGAGCTATAACAGTACATCGAGCACGTCCGATATTTGCTTGGCAAGTTCACGTGTCGGAGTGATGATAATTGTGACCGTTCCGATCCAGCGGGTAATGTACGAGTTGGTACTCAAACGAAGAAGGTCGTGGAGAATCGGAAGGGGGTATGACAGTGTCTTTCCTGAGCCTGTCGGGGACTGGATGAATGCGTCTCACCAAGAAGGCGGATCGCCTGGGGAGATGAGAGCTAAAAGCGAGGCGCGCTGTATCGAAGTAGGCTTCAATGTGTTCATTTTTGTTGTGAGGTGAGTTGCGATGAGGGGATTAAGGCGGAACCTGGTGAAAGACGAAGAGTCACCCAACGCACCTGCCAGTCCACCGACGCTTCTTCTTGGTTGATGGTCCTTCCCTGAGTGCAAGACTAAACACCAATGTATCACTCATGTAACCACCAAAATGTCGATGAACGAGAAAATATCAGCCAGTGCTGAACACGCCCTTGGATCGGTGGACGGCATGTGCCCATGGTTTATGAAAATCGTATCGCGCCTACAGGCAGAGGCGGACTCGGACATGGAGAGGGTGGGGCATGGAGAAAACTACGATGACCGGCAGCTACAGATATGGCGCGGCAGTGCTGACAAGCGACGGTGGGTTAACGTGTTACAGTCGTTTGCATAACTCGTGAGAATTTGAGTTTCCGCAAAAGAGAAGTGGCCACCGAGCGCGTTTGACACTTATTGCTCAATATCTCTATCATATCTCTTTGAATCGCTCTGAATCTTTTTTTATTCGAACCGCAAAATTTGCCCGCACAACCCAGTAGTCGAAGCAAGTGAATTTTCGCTGCGGGACTTTCACTCATTTTGTTTCGAAAGGCATCCGAAACAACGGCTTTCTCGCTCTCTATACCAAACGTACTACGATCTCTAGATATTATGACTACTGGCCGGAGGAAAGGTGCGCGCCCTCCTGGAACCCAGAAAGCCTTAGGCCGCCCCCGGAAAGAGTCAACATCGAAAACGAAACGCGTTCGTCTGACCTTGCCTGTCTCCCATCCTCCTGGAACGCAATCAGACAGTCCTGACGAGGATCCACTGCATGGCCGACGTGTCACGGAAGATGGAAATGATGATGGGGTGGTTCATCATGATGCCAAGGCTGATGGAAGTGCCATGCAGATCATGGGTAAACGTGTTCAGGATGGTGAGTCCCTTGTCACTGCATCTTTTACAAAGTTGGACTGACTCTAAAAAGATGTTGATATTGTATTTATGGTACCAAAGCACGGCAGAAAGGATCAAAAACGCGTTGTTATCTCTTCAGCGACACCATCTCTTATGTGTGATCCCATTTCTGTGGAGATATCGGCATAACGACGATAGGGAAATCTCAATACCTTGCAGCTCCATCTCCTCCTTCAACTCATCCAAATACAGGTCAGGCTGTGTCTCAGCTATGCGAAGGATAAACTTCCTGCAGCTTCAATATTACTTCTGAGAGTCAGGACAAGATCTTACCTCAACGTCATGACTTGTCAGATTCCGTGGTCGTCCACCAAAGTTTCTTCGTGTGTCGAATGATCCAGGATCCTGCTGCAGAGCCCGATAAACGGTAGCTGGCAGAAGTGCCAGGAGATGAGATATTTCTTCAGCCGTAAAGGCTAATCGTGAGAGGTGGTGAACCCGCTCTTTGAGATCGGCCGAGTGTTCAGTGCCAGGCATTGCGAGAATCCAAGGACGGTGAGCTATGTCCAGTCAAGCAGTTCAAACGGGGTATGGTACGAAGCTCAGCCAATTTCGGGACTGCCAGTTCACTTGCTTCGACTACTGGGTTGTGCGGGCAAATTTTGCGGTTCGAATAAAAAAAGATTCAGAGCGATTCAAAGAGATATGATAGAGATATTGAGCAATAAGTGTCAAACGCGCTCGGTGGCCACTTCTCTTTTGCGGAAACTCAAATTCTCACGAGTTATGCAAACGACTGTAATAGTTAACAGAATAAACCATCAGTCTCAGTTCCAGTCATAGTTACCGCTTGTGATGTGCCGGCCCGGCTCAGCCGGAAAGCCACGGCTGTGGCTTGCCACGCAACCTCGACAAGCTCCTCAGTCAACGGACCTGAACTTGTTGCATTGCGCGGGCCTGAGGTGAGAATATTTTCCTGTTCTCTTCTGGTCGAGGTCGAGGACGAGGCTCTAAAAAAGTGGATGGCGTCGGCTTTCTGTTTGTCTGTTCTGATCGGCGGAATCGTTGATCGCTCGCTCCATAGCTGCTGAGTAAATTCGTCGGTGAATCAGAGTTCGCAAGGCGCGCAGTGCATCCCCATCAATTCTTTTTTTTGTGCGTTTCCCCTTCGCTTCGCTTTTTTCTACGTATACATACATACATACATACAGTACTGGCGTGCGCAGGATGAGATTGATCCCTTGCTGTCCTCGCGCTCGCCCGCTACCGTCGACACCGACCCGCACGAGGGCGTCCTGCTCAGTCTATTGAACGATATGCTCGGCGTAGAGGAGTTGGTCGGTGTTACGGTCATCAGAGCGACGAATCGGCCTGAGGCGCTGGTGCGTTGCCCTATTCATTTCATTATCTGCCGCACTGTCTCCCTCATCTCTCCTTTTTGCGTCAGGACCCGGCGTTGATGCGCCCCAGAAGGCTTGATCGCATCCCATACCGGCTATACGTGGGAACGCCAGATTTCGCAGGTCGCGTGGAGATTCTCCGTATCCGCACACGCGACATGGCCATTTCATAATCGATTGGTGGCACAGACGAGCGGGTGCTCCGGGGCAGAAATCACAGCCATATTCCAGGATGCCGCGTTGATTACCATGCGGGAAGATATCGATGCGCCATTTGTGAGCTCCATCTTTCTCCATGGCCCTGAATTTTTAATCTCAGAAATATATTCAAAAGCTTGAGCGTTGGAAGGACGAGTACGGCGTGAGCACCGTGGCATAGACCCGTGTTTACCATGCCCAGAGGGAGGATCCTAATACTGACTATTGACAATCTTACGAACCGCATATGGGGTCGAGGAAGGACATGCAGAGAGAAGCTCGATTCAGAAAACAAACATTCGTATCTAGCGAGGTTGTATTGCTTTCTCTCAAACGTCGCGGCGGCAGGGGCACTGCCGATGCAACGATGAGTTGCCGCGAGAAGTTACAGTGTATTCCTACCTCAGACAGAAGCCAGACACGGACGTCCCGTCATCATCTACATGCGCGCGTCTTATGGCTTCGGTCTCGGATGGCAGTGAGAAATATGGTTGTCCCGTGTCTGTGGCTTCGTGGGCGAGTATGGTTATTGTTCGCTTCGCTCTTGCGAACGCTCCCCCCTCGAAACTCAAGCCTCCAAAACTTAACCGTGCGTGCGTGAGGGGTGAAAATCACGAGCTTCCCCCCCTTGCCACTCACATCCTCCATCATCATCATGTTGCGTGGTCGTGCCGCCATCTCCCTCCTCGCCCTTTTGTCCCTGTCTACGTTCGCCTTCGCCTCCTCGAAGGCGGTCGATCACGATGTGTTGCAATTCACGAACAAGGCGTTCCCGTCGGCCTGGTCAGAGACGTTCAACAACTTGTTCTGGCTCACTCCGAACTATACTCCCGGAACATTTATCGCGGTGGACTGCACGCAGATACCCAATATGCGGTGCAACGCCATCCCAGAAAACGCAACGTGAGTCTATCGATCATCCATTACATACATGTGACGCGGAGCTGCCCACCAAACCACTAAATTTACTCCTTCTGTGAACACGTGGTAAGTTACACTGTAGAACCCCACGACTCGCATGGAGCTAAACATGAGTTGCTCGCTCGCCGTTCAGTAAGGGGAAGTGTTGCGTGTGCCACGAGCAAGTCATGACGGGCAGGTTTACTTCACAGTAACGTTGACATTTTCGCTGAAATCATGAGCGGCGCTGCAGGGCATCTCCCCGGACCTGTGGGGGTCGGTTGTAAACGGGTCTTTTATTCATGCGGATTTTTGGCTGTGCTTCCCAAAAACAAACCTCTTTCTCTTCTATATGATTTTATCAGACACGACCCCTCAAAGTATTGGGCTATCGCATGCGCGTTTCGCATCTCCATGGGCTTATTGACCATCTACCCTCGCCCGCAATTTAGTTCCGCCATATCAACTCAAAAATTCCCGGATGGATCATCGCAGTGATACTCTCTTTTATCGGTCTGCCGAAATGACCGCAACAGCGTTTCGGATACTTGAAATTTCCGGTTGCCTGTCGGTGTACTCAATGACATGGAGGACGGGTAGTATGGCGATGCCTAATACCCGAGCCGGCCTTCGAGGAGAACTGCCCCCAATTGACTATATTTCGGGTTCGCCAACTGTGCCCTGGAAGGCGATACGTAGGCCATGGCTTTTCTTAGGGTTACAATATCATGGCATTCCCCCGCGAATTGGATGCGAGATAGCCCAAGGCACGAGTCGACTGCCATGACTCGATTCGTCTCCTTATTATGGCTTCCTAGAACATTTTCGGAGCTGGGTCCAACGAGTAGCAGTAAGAGACGAAAACAACGTATATCCGACGAATTGATGGGTGTACGAAATGGCAGGGTCATCGGCGCCTTCGGAAAAGCTCACTTGCCTCGGGTGCCATTTCAGAACGTTTGTCCTGCTACGTAAGTACTTTCCCATCAATCCATCCATCCGTTCATCCAGGGCGTCACGGCTACGATCCGTGGTTGCGGAAATCCTATCATGAAAGGAGAAGAGTATATATGTGAACAACGAATAAGTAGAAAGGAATCCAGTGGCCATGAGTGTGCACTGTGTCGCACACGTACTAGAATATATATATAATGATCTCTATCACTGCAGCGCGTGAGTCCACCTCGGGTAGACTGTACCTCCAATCGCCCACGCCTCCTTGGCATTCCTCTGCCCTGCCTTTCCATAGACGACTGGTGAGCGCTTAACAACGTCCTAATATGAATAATCACCTACAAAGATCACTAAGGGACGTCTTTAAATCACGCCCCATAATGCACATAATTCACCCAACGCTCCAATGTCATCTTTTTCTTCCTTCTGAGATCCCTGACAGCATCTCGGAGTGCCTCAGCTGTTCTCTCATAATATGGCTTCCCTTGCCATTTATTCGAGAACACCACTTGTAAAAGCTTTCAGCAAGGACTGGGCCGTCCTTGTCCGCCATCGCCCACATTGTCCCGACCACGCTCCGGAATCCACTGTATTGAACTGCCGCAGTAAGGTGCAGTCCCTCGTCTGCAATACTCTTCTCCGTGATCTCGGCGTGTGACAGGCAGAGAGGAATGCGAATTCGGCCATAGGCAGTCGAGATCGCACTATGTCAAGTAGCGTGAGAGGAGCGCCTTCATAAAGTTGAAGAAGGCATCGAATGGCTTTCCTGTCTCGAGTATCCCATGGCACGAGATGTGAGCAAATCGGTGTTCTCTCAGGCGGTCCAGTGCGGCAATAGGTGTCGCCTTTTTCCCACTGAGAGTTTCCACCAATGGGCAGACAGTCTGGACAACCTGCATCTCTTGGAATGACCTTGGCATCTTCACATCAGGCTGGACCACGAGCAGCATCGAAGGCATGCCCGATGGCTGGGTGCTCAGTTTACGCGATTCAATGAGTGCGGAGAGTGTCGGAGTATATGAAGTGATGTATAGGTCTGAGAAGTACAGCCCGGTAGGGCCGTCTGATTGAATCGGGCCCATGGCATGGAGAGGAAGCGAGCAGAATACAGATGTCGGACACCACCAAACACGCGGTGGTTGCTCTAGATCCAACTTCCGGAGTCTCTCGATCACTGGACGACCAACAAGGTCATAAAGTTCCTTGAGTACATAGCGCAAAGCGTCATTGTATATGCTTGAGTCGAGGCCGCTATTTCGCGCAGCCAGTAACTTGTCATGCAATCCTTTTGCTGGTCATAGAAATCGTCACTTGTCGGAATAAGAGAGGGAGGGGAGTCACGAGGAGAATAATAATATCGGAACGCCATTTAGAATGGTTGATAAAATGACGGGCCCACCCGCAGCAGCAGAATGAAGGGTGTCAAACGAAGGTGGGATCAAGAAAGTGTCGAAGCCTGGCTGGGCTCGGATCTGAGAAATGAGCCCGTCACGCTCCTCGACAAGTTTCCGTTGCTTCACCACAAGGCGACCGACCGGGTCCATCCCCTCGCGACCACTGACTTGGTCATCCTCCATCCAGGCGACTCGAGTGCCTGAGATAGTCAATGCTTCGAGGTTCCGATTGACGGCTGCAAATTTCTTAGCCAATGGCAAGTTGATGGCATGAAGCTGGTCAATCGAAGCGCGGAGGCCACGCATCTCTGACCAGAGGAGGCCTCTCCCTCGTTCGAGAGCTTCGATGGCTTGCTTTAGTTGACTGGTCTGGACCAAATACGATGCATAGTCGAGTGGCAGCTTCTCGTACTGATCGCGCATTGATACAAGACGGAAATGTTGTATTTCTAGGGTAGGTGCAAAGGAGAGAGATTCTTGCATCAATGAGATGGTAGTCTCATATGCGTTGCGTGTGGATGGGTGCCTGAAAGACCGTGCAACCCGTGTCCATTCGCACGAGGTGTGGAACCGATCGGGTAGGTCTGTTCTTGTATCGGTGGCGGCGGCGGCGAATAATTCCAGGATTTCGTCACTGTCCCCTCTGTCCTTAAATAGCTTGAACCGGGAGTACAAGGCCAAAAGGAACGATTGAGCGATCAAATGAAGGGGGATCCGTCCACGTGGCATTTTGATGAGGTCACGGTGCACAGTAATTGATTCACGGAGATAGTCGACATTGCCTGTGAGGTTATACAGATTGTCGAGGAGACGGCCAGCACCAGAAGCGTGAATGGAACATCTGAGTGAGGAGATGCAAGGCAGAGTCTGCAGTACTCGATAGCCTTCCCCATATTCGTTAGATCCGTGATGCCCCATAGGGAACTAAGTGCGGCAGTATGAAGAGTTGGATCACTCTTGTCTGGCGTTGGCAAGGGAAACTCGACAAGCTCCGATTTAGCCTTTTGAGGATGCGCAACCAGATGTGAATTGTCTTTTTGCAGGTCACTTCTGACACCAAACTCTTCGAAGCGTCTCCTCTCGAGATCTGCCAACTTCGCCACGAGCGAGGGACGATCTGGATCTTCGGATGACCTTGCGTTGAGATCAGCATGAATGCGGATAATTGCCTCTGTTAAATGCTCTGGCCTTGAATCAATCCCGAGTCGGGACGTCGCAAGTAGTCTGGCCAGACCGAGAGCCTGACCCACAGTATCATTTGGATCGGCGATTATTTCGTCCAGGATTGGCATTGCCTCCTCGTAATGATCATGCGAGCGATCCCAAAGCAAGCAACTATAAAGACAAAAGGCAAGCACGAAGCGAACTCGTTTCAGATCAGGGAATCGTCTCCGTGCTTCACGCAGACATTCAATGGCCTCGTCTGGAGGCCGCTGCACAACTGGCATACACACTGTATCGGCCAACGCATTGACAGCGTTAATAATATCTGGTTGATCTGATTCTGAGAAATCCGAGGTGAGAAGCTCGAGGCACGGGATGGCCACCTCCCTGATATCCTGTATTGGATCGGCAGACTCCTGTTCCACCTGAATGGATAAAGCCCGCACCAAGCATGCTTTAATGCTGTTGCGCGTGACCTCGGAAGTTTCAAGCGACTCGTCTTGAAAATAACGAAGATACTTGATAACGTGCTTTAGATCGCTGGGCTGCTCGAACTTCTGCGAGCGAAGAAGAAGGGCACGTGCGAGGTAAAACAAGGTGTTGGTGATAGTGATGTATGAGCCGAGTGATGTCGGGGAATCAAATGGCAGGAGTATGACTTCAGTAGAGTGGCAAATTGACTTGTCCAGGTCTTCACTGTCATCCGACAACTGGTAGCGTGCCAATCGTCCCTTGGCCAAAGCTGAGAGGCCTTTGGAACGAAGAGGGTGAGATCGAGCTAATATCAAGAGTGGATTTGGACTGCAGAAATGAGGTTATCTATTTCGAGCAAAGACACTATTGAGAAGGAGAGTCAAGTACACGTTGCGGAAGACAAAGAAAAGGGTTCAGCATTGAATATCTGAGATCGAACACAGATTCAGGACTCACACTGTGTGTCCGCCATGATTTAGAACTGGAAAACAGGAATGAAATCTGCAGTACTGTTGAGGAGGGAGGAGAGATGTGGTGGCAAAAATAACCGTCTCGAGGTCTTCAACACGTTGGCACAGCCACACAGCCACGCGGCCGCGAGCATGTTGCATCGCACTCAGGCACTCCCACATACTCATAGTAAGAGGAAACATAGCCATTTGACCTAGACTTGCATACCCTAATCCAACATCCTATGCTTTCATCTATGAGCATGGTCGTTTAACAAGCACCTGCACCTGCGCTGCTGTAATCTACGTGTGTGGACGGTTTACCAGTGGTTTACCCAGGGCCATGGCAGGGCAAGTATATTTGAGAATCGGGAGAAGAGTCCGACGACTCTGCAAGGAACAGAAGAAAAGGCCTCAAAGCGGTTCCAATTTTATATGAAATGCTATGCCCTGTTGTTATTAATCAATCTCTCCAGCGCATCGCCCGACGCGAGCGCAACCTGGAACTCCGATAACCCGGAGCTCACCATCGTCCCACTCTTCTTCACAAGACGTCCCTGTTTGCGTACCGCACCTGCATCCGCCGCTCCGCATCCGGATTCTCAGCAACAGCACCGTCACTCTCACCACCGTGACCATGCTTTCTCCGTCTCAATCTGCTGCGAGCCTGCCTCTTGGCGGCTGCTGCCGTGCTACGGCTCCCTCCACCATGCCCACTGATCATCGCGCTAGGGGCTTCGCGCAGCGCAAAAGACTTGGCAAGGTGGCCAAGATGCAGGTGTCGGACGTGGAACATGTGCTTCTCGTCCAAAGGGTGCGTTGCGTATGCGCGAAGATGCGAAGCAAATGCCTTGCGTGCCATCTCCACATTCTGGAGTACAGTATCTCAGCCGTCAATTCTGTGTATGGCCAGACACATCAATGACGAGATAGCCCACACATACCTCTTTCCTTTGCAGGCACCACCGCTCAAATGCTAACTGAACTTCGGTCGCACGATCCTCATACTCCTTACCTTGCCCACCGAATCCCGCCCGCAGAATCTCCTCTACAGCAACAGCCTCGAAATGGCCCGCACCACCTTCAGCGGCCTCGCTGGCTATCCGCGCCTGCACCCATTCAACCCATTGCTCCTCACTCGGTGCGATGATTGTCCATGCCTGCCCACCACGACCCGCGCGTGCGGTGCGTCCGACGCGGTGTATGTATTCCGTTGCGCCGCCTTCCGTCGGGAGATCGTACTGCACGACGGCGCGCACCAATGGCAAGTCAAGTCCTCGGGCTGCAACGCTCGTGCAGAGCAAAACTGATGCCGCATGACCAACTTTAGGGGCTTTTGGAGGCGAGGAAAAGGCACGGAGAGAGGAGCGACGGGTAGCCAGGGGAAGAGAACCATGAAGTCGGAAGATCGATGTATCAGGGAGCAACGGGGAACGCACTTCTACATTACCATCTTCACCCCCAGTCTGCGCCGCCACATCATCGCTTGATTCACTGCTGTCACCATCATATTCCAAATTGGAGCCTCCAAGTAGACGCCAATGGAAATCCACCGAGTCGGTGCAACTGAGGAACACAATGACTTTGAAGCTCCCTCGGCCACCAAGTCGCGAAAGTAAGGATCGAAGTAAGGCAATAAGTGTGACGAGACGTAATTTGAGTGGCACAACGATGTATTTCTGTAACAATTGCGCCGGTGGGGTGAACTTTGGCTCCGCTCCGGACACGGCAGAGCCCTCAGTAGCACCGGGAGCTGGACCAGGCAGATCCACCTCAGTCGCCTTGATAATGATCGGGGTTTGAAGAGCTGTACCAGCTAGGACCTGACGTCTTCGCGCATCGTCGCGGAGCAAAGAATGGTGCGTCTCCTGACACCCCAATCCCACCCGCGGACCTCCATGCTCTGTTCCTCTTTTACTGCCTGTATTGCGAGCTTTCGGCTTCCCTCCATACACGCGAGGATCCCCTTGATCGTGTCCGCAAATCCAAGCTCCATGAGCCGGTCGGCTTCGTCAAGCACGAGCCAGCGACACTTGCTGACATCAAACGAGGTCGTGTTTTGAAGATGGTCGAGCAAACGGCCCGGCGTTGCGACTAAGATCGGTATGCCCTTGCGAATGCGGGCTTTCTCGTGGCCGCGCGTCGCTCCACCTGTCAATAGCCCCGAGACTAGCCAGCGAGTGAGTCGAGTACTGTTATTTTCTCATCATCGGGCGCAGCATCTGGTGGACGTAGACGGAGCTTCAACAGCACCTCGAGCACGTCCGATATTTGCTTGGCAAGTTCACGCGTCGGAGCGATGATGATTGCGATCGTTCCGATTGAGCGGTCAATGTACGAGTTCGTGCTTAGAGGAAGAAGGTCGTGGAGAATCGGGAGGAGGTATGACAGTGTCTTTCCTGAGCCTGTCTGGGACTGGATGAAGGCATCTCGCCAAGAAGGCGGATCGCCTGGGGAGAGGAGAGCTAAAAGTGAGGCGCGCTGTATCGAAGTAGGCTTCTGGATGTTCATTTTTGTTGTGAGGTGGGTTGCGATGAGGGGATTAAGGCCGAGCCCGATAAAAGACGAAGAGTCGGTGAGTGGAGCGTTACTCGGCTTGCTTGGTGAATTTGATACAGTCGGTGTGGGCTTATGTTCAACATTTGGGTTAGAAGAGAACAGCGATGAGATGATTTGCGTAGGTGGGCGGGGCTTAGGATGTGCTTGGGCTACAGGCTCGGAAGGAGATGTCACAGATCGGTGGCTGGAGTCTTTCCGTGGCCGTTTAGGTGGTCGCTCATCTTGCTATCGGCACTTTCATGGGAGAGATTTGTGGTGCGCGCCCTTCGTTTTTCGACTCTCTTTGATTTGAGTCTGTGGTAGTAAGTACAATACGTGGGTCATACTGGATCACCAACGCACCTGTCAGTCCACCGACCACCCTTCTTCTTGGCAGGTTCCCTCCTGGTCGATGGTCCTTCCCCGAGTGCGAGATTTAACACCAAGGTATCACTCATGTAATTATCAAAAAATGTCGATGAGTACGGTGAGCACGAAAATATCGGCCAGCGCTGAACATGCCTCGGACCGGCACGCCACGTGCCCATGATTATGAAATAGACGCGCCCTGCGCCTACAGCAAACGAGTCGGACACGATGGACATAATGGCGACGAGCAGTTAGTTGGAGATACGGCTCGGTTGTGATAACAGGCAACGGTGAGCTTACAGCCATTTTTCAACACCCTATAAAACTGAGGAATCGCCCAGCTATCTCTAGAGAATGACTTTGTTCTGCGTGCAGGCGTGTAATCGGTGCACACCTCCCTTCCGCTTCAAGTTTACTCGGCTTTCCTCTTGAGAACCAGCTTTGTTCCGTGATAGCTTTCAGAACAAGATGCTTGTATAGCGCATTGTCATATTTATTCTCAAACATCCACCTCCCCCGCGCGCACTCGTTTTGGCGCACCTTCCGGATCCAGTCAAAGAGCACGACGCTCAGTAAGCGTACCGCCAGCCGCTGAAGCACTGCCAGAACTCAACATACTCAACAGCCATGGTACGGTTTATTTGTCTAGGCAGACTGATCAAGACGCGGCTACCCATATTCTGTTTCCATGTGTAAAGTGAATTTACCCGTTCACCAGTCGGTTGGCAGACCGGAGGTGCGTATGAGGCAAGACACTACGAAGCATTACCGCATACTGTATAGTGGCCGCCAGGCTCTTGCGCGCGATAGGGTGGTTTGCTGGGTCGCGGTCCCGTCTCTTTGCATTCCTAACCGCCACCGGATCAGAATGAGATCAACCGTCTTCTACGAGGAACAACGGAAATGCCAACATCCTGGTGTATCTAGCGTGTTGCATGTTGCAGAATGCTGGGGCGAGGCAACAGCCACACCGCAAGGCGGACGAGCTTAATGCGTTGAAGAGGCGGGGCTGACTCGAAGCAAGCACCTGCATTCGAATTCCAACCCAAGTTCTCTCTCAGCTCAGCGCTTAGGGATGGCACTTAAAATGCGAACCCTTTGCTCTCCTCTCTCACTCGCTTGGTTGTCCCCGAGTCCTCAGTCTTCCATCCTAGCGTCCTTGGCCCTCAAACCTTTCCACTCTTTTAGTCGATTCCTTTGCCCCGATAATGAAATCTCAAGTTCGCCTCTTCTTTCTTGCTATCTTCACAGCGCTCGCCCTTGCCCGTCCTCTACCCCGCGATGCCGCATCGAGTGGTGCGTGTACACCCTTGCAATCCGCTGGCTTCCTTGACCGTACATTTCCTATAGACATCGATATGGTGAATTATGCGCTCGCTCTGGAGCATCTCCAGAATGCTTTCTATTCGGAAGGTCTTTCCAGATTCACTCAGAAAGACTTTGTGGACGCGGGCTTCCCCGTTTGGTCGTATGGTCGGCTCAAGCAGATCGCAGCTCATGAAGCTGCTCACGTTGAGCTTTTGGAGAGAATTCTGGGTGACAAGGCTACGAAACCTTGCACCTATAACTTGTTCGTGACCCTGGGCGATTCCCTATTTCTGCACCCGTGGTTGACCGCCCAATGTTGCATCGTTCAGCCCTTATGAAGATCCCAAGTCCTTTATCACTTATAGCCATGCCCTTGAGGTATTTGGCAAGTATTTCATTGTCGCTGACTGCACTGGTGTCTCACGCTATGTTCTGTACAAGCTGACTCGGCATACATCGGCTCATTGAAGTACTTCGAAGACAAGGTACGCTTGCCTCTCTATGCTCCATTCACCGGTGATGACTGCGGAAGCAAAGGAATATGCTCTGGCCATAGGAACAATACTCTCTACAGAGGCCCGCCATTCTGCTTGGCTCGACTCTGCTATCCAGAAAGGAAGCGCATGGAGCGGTCCATTCGATGTAATCTTAATGTTTAGCGATGTGATCAAGTGCTGACCGCTCCGAATTGTAGACCCCTCTGGATCTGAAACAAGCCATTACGGTTGCATCACGTTTTACCACCTCATGCCCCCCTACGAATCCCCAGCTACCCGCCACTCCATATGCTCAACTCATGCTCCCTGATCTCGCTAGTGTAAAGCCGGGCTCGACGACACAGGTCGAATTTACGACACCCAGTAGCCTCGACCGTTCTACCCCGTTGTATGGCGCGTTCATGAGTGGGCAGAACGCCCTCATTGTACCCCTTCTTGATGGGGGGAAAATCGTCAGCATCCCTGATGATTTGCGCGGCGTGGCCTATCTCTTCATTACAATCGATGCGAATAGCGTGGATGATAGTAAGATAATTGCGGGCCCTGCGTTGCTCACGTTTCCCGTTAACTCGAATGGGGACCTTGTGATGCAATCGTTGTAGTCGACGCGTAGTTGAAATGGTGATACAATTTCAAGTCTGTAGAGACCGCGATCTAGGATAATCATCACTTTCATTTCTTATTGCTTCATATATGAGTGTTCTTCGAGAACGTCTCCGATAAGGACTGTCATCAGGTCATGCCTCCTTCAACGGTGTGGCGGCAGTCTTCCATCGAATGACCATCGAGAACATTGGACACGGCGTTGCTTTGCTACTACTAGGTGGATGTTCAGTCGGAGTTCTTGAAAGCCCGCGCAACCAACAGCATCGTACGCACTGTACAGGGCAACTAGAGCCCGCACATTACCCCAGCACTTTAAGAGCCACAGCACAGCAGCCGATGTGAGGGAGGAGTGGCCATGGACTAGTGGATCTCCAAAGTATTGAGAATGAGTCGGGACGCGGGCCATCAGAGCCTGCACGACCAAGATCAGGAACGTAATGTGGTATTTGCCTTGACAGGGATTTTTGAAAAGGGGTTACAAAGTGCAGCATGTACCGTGATCACCTAGCCAAGTTTGACCTCAGAGAGCTGGGGAGGGTGCGAGGTTTTATCGATTTTTATCCCTTGTGCGAACGCGCCGGAACGGTAGAGAGCAAGGGGAGAACCAAAGGCGATCCAAACTTCGTTGGGCTGAAAGTTGTTGCCAGTGGTTCAGGTGTTGGGTAAAGACGTAAACAGTCAGGATGCCTAATACTGTAATGACCGGAAGCGGAGACCAATAAACGTGTAAATGGTTGTCCACAACGTTGGAAAGTATTGACCGCCTGGCCTGATGCTTCCGCAAGCTGGTGTAGTGTACGGACGAGATGAGGTTTTACTCGATACCTGATAGGATTCGCGCAAGGGGCGAAGTTGTAACTACAACCGAATAGGCCTGAGTATCTGCATTATCTCTCATTTAGTTTTAGTAATGTTGCGACCATTCGGGCATCCTACGCAGCTGGTCATGTAACACAGTATCACAGGCCCTCTGTCCGGTCCAGTCCAATAATCAATTTAACACACAGCCCCACAAATGGAGGGATTATTTGGGGGAGATTGCTACATCATCTGCATTGTTTATCTTCATACATATTCGGGAAATCCGTCGCCTGCGACAGCCTTCACACTTACGTGTGGCAGGACTCGGAAAAGGTGAGGGCACGATAAGTCCTGACTTGTTTATACGTACAACAGGCTCGCACTTGATTGGTTCCCATGTGCGACATCAATGATTGCCCTGAGCCTCAGTTGAAATAGGCTAAGGAATAAGGACTTTTATTATAAAAACAACACGATGGATGAATCGATGACGCCGACGCGTGACCGTGTGACTAATTGGCAGGGATGGATGTCGCGTCGCCAACGCGAGGCTTTGCTGACCAAGTTTTCTCCAGGCTCGTCAAACAAGTTGTCAACAAATTTGAAGACATAGAATCTTCATGTCGGGTGCAGCAAACCCCACCCATGAGGTGCATCGTGGCGATATTCCTTATCAAGCACCATTCGCGCGCTCCGCCTCGCCAAATGACTCACTAACAACGGCATATGGGGCAGATGAGACGAATCTATCAGATAAGGACCTCTCAGAAGATGCATTCTCGGACAAGGTGCTTGCTGACCTGCACATCTACGAGAAACGCGAAGAGGAAGAGCGTGCAGAGGTACGACCTCTGATAATGCCCCGCATTCGCCGTGGAGCGACCAACACTGCCAATGCACAAATGGAGGAGAAAGGTGAGGCAACCCATTGTGGTTATGCGTCTAAAGTGACGAGAAGTATGACTGATCTCACTGGGTATGAAGCGATGTTTGATCAAGTCATGCGCTCTTTGCGGTGGCACGTCGAGGAAGTGGAGGAAGAGGACACGATCGAGACCATGCTGCAACGTCGGATCAAGGCCGTGATGGAGACTCAGCCGTCGGCAAGTGAGACGGCGATTATTATGGAGAGCATGATGGATGGAACCGCCAAGTAGACGAAGTGTCAGGCGAAGTACGTACACGTGATCGGATATACGTTATCATACGCACCGGGACGCGTTATTTGCCCTTGTTTGGTCGGTGTTCATATCCCGTTCTACGCCGCGGTGTCGTGTCGCGTCGTGTCGTTGTTCTTGACCTCTTACCGTCGTGGTCCTCACCACCGGGCAACGCTCAGGCATATAACTTCCCTTCTGTGTATAATTAGCTTTTCCTTTCATTTCACGATGCCCCCCGAACAATCCCCATCTGATCATCATTCAACTGACATTTTCTCGCTTTCGGATCGGATTCTCGCCGAGAAGCTCCAGTTCGTTAAGGAGGTGCGCTTCTCCATCCGAAACTGATCATCACCGCCTCCTCATCCTTCCGCTTAGATTGGCTTTGGAAACTGGGGAAGTGTTTGGCTATGCCGGCCGAGACTGCCAAATAGTGCGGACGACACCAAACTCGCAGTGAAGCTTGTGCACCGATCCAAGACGACCTCGACAGCCGCCCGCGTTCGATCACTGTCAGTGACCCGTTCTGCAATATCATCCTGTATCCCTGACAGTTTTTCACTCAGGTGGAACGAGATGAAGGTGTCAGGACATTCAAAGACGATCCTCACCCTTCGATCGTCCCTTTCCATTCATTCATCATTACTCCTTCATACGCGCTCATCACAATGTGAGTACAATTTGTATAAATGCGGCCAATGGTGGCGCTTCGTGATGGCATGATCCTCACCCGTCGTAAAATGCGCTTGTTCTGACGTCCGCTTTCTTCCAAGGGAATTCCTCCCGGAACTCGTCCCTGTCGAAGTACCGGAGAGCAAGGCCAAAGAATGGTTTCATTCACTGCTCTCTGGCGTCCAGTTCCTCCATTCTCGCGGTGTTGTACACAACGACATCAAGTGAGCCTCGCATCTTAACTCTACATTCGTGTAATGGTTGACGAGCGTCTAACTCAGACCTGCGAACATTCTGTTGTCGGAGCGACAAGTACCTGTGTTGGTTGACTTCGGCTTCGCGGAAAAGTACGACTTGGACAAGGGGAGGGCTTTCCGTTCCAACCTTACATATGGCACTCCAGAGGTATGTTCAGTTCCCTCTAATTGCCTATGTCCATTGAATTCCTTCAAGTACTTGTCCCCTGAGCGAGCGAGAGGCCTTCCACATGACACTCGCAAGGCAGATATTTGGTCGCTTGGCGTTACGTTCTTTGAAATTCTCATTGGGCGAACGCCATTCGAGCATACCGAGGGCGAGCCCTTTGCCACCAAGGCTGCATTAGAGGATTACTGGGCACGAACCGTATGTTGACTTGTGTGTGAACTGATGGTTTACTTATCACCTGGGGCAGATGCGTGGAAAGTGGCTTGGCAGCTGGAAGATGTCCAAAGGCGTAGAGAAGATGCTGCATCGTATGATTCAGCCAAATCCTGATCTGCGCTACACGGCGCCGGAGGTTCTACAAGATCCCTACTGGGATTCACCACTTCCTTCTCCAGGGAACAAAAAGGCAGCAAGTAGTGGGACCCCAGATAGACCACTAAAATCGCGCAATGTCGTCTCACCCTGGTCCTCGCGTCGTGCGTCCAGGCTCAACAACCCGACCACGAGCAGACGAAGAAGAAACATGATGACAAAGAGAATGCAAGTATGATTGTGTCCAACTCAAAGAAAGCTCCCACTCGGCAACGCGTACTCTCAGGAACGGATGGTGCGCTCTGCTTTTCCCTCATTAGTGGACATAAATAACCGATGACCAGTCCTTGGCTTAGCGAAAAGGCGACCCAACGTCAATGCGCACTTGGTCACACTACCGCGTCCAAAGGAGAACATGTCTGGACCCAAGAAGAGACCCCCGAAAGTTCAAGACAAGGAAAATGCCGTTGTCCAACAGAAGGTCACTCCACGCAAGCAACCGTCAGCACGTGGTCTAGCTCGCAAGCCTTCTGCTCTAGGAGATCGCACAGTCCAGATGCGTAACGCTGAGAACTCACGGACTGATCCCCTTGACAAGAGTGTCAGTGAGATGGACAGGAGCAACGGGAGTGTTCGTAATCGAATGCGTGAGTGGGAGCTCGAGCGCGCAAGGCTACGGGAGATGGAGCGTGTGGGTGAGTCGGACACCCAGGATGCCGAAAAAGAGACGGAGCTTCCTCTTCCCGTTCGAAAGCCATCACCGCTCCGGGCCACCGCGTCACCGGTACCCCCGTCGCCTGGTATGGTTTTCCGTTCTGCACCTGCCCCCGTTGCGTAGTGACAGTTATTGCCACAGATGCGCACTCGTCACCGATCAGGCCAAGCGACCCTTTCCCACGGGCCATATCTGCAAGGCTCTTCAAGCCGGCTAAGGAATCGACCGCGCCACCCACGTCTATGCCGCCCTTGCTAGGTACGCTTTACAACCTCCATCCCTTGCACTTGTGACTTCATTAAACCTTAGGACTTGATACTGACCTACCGATGCATGAATCGTTTGCGCAAAATTCATCTGCGAATGAGTCGAGTCCGAGTCTCAGTCTCTTTAAACATAGCCTAAAGGTCCCGCTGGGTATGTCCAATCCATTACGCTCACTACGATGCATCTAAGCATTTCCGATATGGATACCTTAGGCAAGACAGTTGACATTTTCAAGTCCTCAGTTGGCCTTGTTGGACGTCGCCGAAGTGTAGCCCATTCTGATTCACCGCAGAGACTGAACGAGCGGCTGTCTTGGGAGACTGAGATTCTTGATGAGGGTATGATTTGAAAGTTATCTCAGTCACAGTCTTGTCATGCGATGTTCCTTTAGCATCCTTGCCCGTTGTGCGACAGGCTGTCAGAAACCAACGAGCTGGTGCAGACAGTCAGGCCGACCGGATGACTATTTGGCTTCAAAATATCGAGAGTGCGTTGACGCGAACTATAACCTTTGTCGCTCTATTCATGCCATGGTTTCTTTTTTCCAGAGGTCGTCGCTGATGCAAGACAAAACTTCGCTTCTTCGAATGTTAGCTTGCTTCCCGCACTTCCTGTCGCTCCAGGACCGCAGACCAGGAGACTGTCTCGTGATCGCTCTCATGATAATTTGAGTCAGTTGACAAGGCCTTCGCGCAGGGCTCTACCTGCCAATCAAATTTTTCAAGTCGAGGAAGACTCGAACGTCGACCAGAGCTTTGCCTCGTCGTCGACCTCGGCGCAGAATCAGCATCATGATGTCCTTCCAACGGATGTACCCCCTGTCGTCCCACTAGGAGGTCCCAATTGCTCGGCCTTCCCGTATAACAGCAGTCCGCGGCCAACCCGCCGGGCGACGGTGCTTGGGCGTTCACCTGAGAAGCCACGTATTTTGGAAATCGACCCTGACATGACGCCATCAAAACGGAGGGAGAAGTCTAAATCTGCCAATGACCTGAATCGCCTTATTCGTCCGATCTCAAGGGTACAATTCGAATTGGATAACCGTGAGAGTGATCGTGTTGTACAACCCTTTATCTGTCATTCATTTCTTTATGTAGTTGCGGCGAAGTCAAGTCTCTCTGCAGTCCTTGACCGAGACCTATTCACCCCAGATCCTGTGCAGATAGACCCAGATACGACCGACAGTTCAAATGACCATGTGATCCCGCATAACCCAGTCGATAACATGGACAACAGCCTAACCGACTCGCCGTTCGTCGTGCATCCATACCCTTCCCGGAAGCAGGTGACTTCCCCAACCATGGACTCTCCGACACAACGCCACCTCGAAGGTGCCTATGACCGGTTTCTTATGGCTACTAAGGAGGTGAAGCGCGTTGGCAAAGGCTACCAGTCATGGCACGTCAAGCCGATTTCAACCAGTGGGTCTTCGTCGCCCTCGAAGTGTCCTCCAGGTCGATTCTTTCATCCAACGCGTCGGCCAATGCCACCACCGGTGTCTAGTAAAGACAAGTTTATGACGTCGAGCGCTGTAGAACTTGGCGTAATGTTGTCCTACAGTGCGAACGTCGACTACCCTGACCTCCGGGAGGATCGTGCGGGCGCTGCGAAGGTTGTGAGCCGCGCTCTCAAGGCACTCGTCACAGGAAAGACGGCTGCGAAAAAAGTATCACGCACGTCATAACAACCTTTCAAGTTTTTACCTCTGGAGAACACATCCGACCTAACCCCTCCCCTCATATCCACAGCGCTATCTATATTTTTATCTGCCATCTTTCCCACAGCCTACGTGTCATCTTCTCATCAGTTTGTTTATATCATCATAACATGACTTGCATCGCATTTTTCTTTCTTTGGGTCAACTATTGTTCTAAAGCGGCCCGCAGCTCCCGGTCTTGTGGATCTTGTTTCCCTGTGTTATCTCTTGCTATCATCAATCTGTCGCGCACGTCATCATGATGTCACTCACGAACCAGGTTTTTACGTTTCCCATGTTTTCCCGTCACGCCTCTTCACGTCCCTTCATCACCAACCTTCACGCTTTGATGTTCCGTTCAGCATGATTGTAAATAGTCCCATCACGAGCAGCCTAATGACTTGCAATGTTTCATTTTCCTTCTCTCTTTCTCATGGCCTCTTTTGAGTCAGTTTCTTCACAGGCTGTTGGAATCCGTGCCATGTCACGACATGCATGACGACGATACGATTACTTGCGTGGTTCTCGACCTTTTTCTAGCCAGAAAATCAGACACGAGCACTACGTAGCAGCGCGGTGATGGCCCCTCCCCCCCCCTTCCCCCCCCCCCAACTATCAGTGATGCTGCGCAAGTTCCGAGTATAGGCGAGTACTACTCCAAAAAGGCCAGTGGTCGTTTCGATGGTCGTCTCGTCTCTCCTTTTGTGTGGACCGCCCTCTCCCCAGCTGCCACCGCTACTTGATACCCACCGGTTCGGGAGAAACTCGAATGATCAGCCGCCAGGCATCGCGACAGATATCCATATATCAGGAACATGGCGCCAGCCCCATTACAATAGTAATCTGATTGCGCTCTGCGCTGGGGCGGCGCATCAGGGGAAAACCCCAAAAGTAGCTCTTTACTGCAAAACTGCTTAAAATGAAATTTAAAAGTCATCTAAGTTGAATTTAAGTTTTTTCTATTGGGTTTTTTTTCCTATGGGCTCCCCGCCGCCTTGGAACGGCAAAGTGGCTAGTACTCCACGCAACATATCGTCCATTCAGCCTTAAATAAGTTGCTTCGTCTGGCATTGTTGAGGATGTCCTTCATCTCATTTTGAGACCCAGCCTGAGCCGAGATGGTAATTTCTCTGGCGGAGTGACCTGGGATATCCCTCCTAGTCCTGCCCCTCACAACCTCACCCTATCTGGCCATACGGAGGCCCTGAATGTTGGGTTTTCGAGTATGTCTCTAGTTGAAAACGCAAGGAAACATACCCTTGATTCGGATAACCGTGGGCTCGTGCGAAGGACGCGCCATAAGTCTGGCTTCTTGCGGAGGATGCGGCGGTGATGCCCACTACTACTTTGAATAGATCCAAGTGGATGAATGGATAGTCTAGTTTGCCGCGAAGGACAGATCATGTGCTATTCGGCTGGAGGGCGCAGGCTACCCCGGTTGCAGTCTCTGGTTGAAGACGTTTGTTTGGTGGACGCACATCTAGCACCTCCGTCGTCCTAGCGACCTCGTCAAGGTTAGGGGGGCATCCGCCCTGGATAGAAGACATCAGATCAGCCCGCCCGAGGACGTTCCTTCCCCACGTGCCCATTCCGCACGTGAGCGCGCATGAGTTGCAGTAGCAGCGGCACAGAAGCGGGGCGAGCGCGAGCATCGTGGTTCGATAGAATATCAAACGTCCGGAGTGTGGTGCTCATAGTTGCTGCAGGTGGGTGGAAATGTGGGCTGGAGACGGTGGAGGGGGGCCAAGCATGCACGGTGCGAAGTTGAGGACACCGAGTGAAACACTTTGGCGGTCGAAGAGAAAAAAAAATTAGCCGGAGAACGCGACGAACGCGATTTTACGTCGCTGGGGGAAGTGGACCACGATGGGGAGAGCTTCCCCGGGCTGAAGATTGTCTAGGGGGATGGATCTTTTTGAGGACTTTTGACGAGTTGTTCGAGATGAAGTAAAGATCAAGTGATACAGGGCGTTAGATGAGAGCATGACGAAGAGCAGAAATATATTATTCAGTAGCCGTCGAGCGACAAGCCATGCCAGCCTTGGCATCTTACCGTCATATAGAGATTTCGTGGTGACGACCACAGGTGTGTCCGTGCCAAGAGTCATTATCGTGCATCTCTGCCGTAAGGAGAACACCCGTGGAAACAAAGCTGATACTCCCACGACTTTTTGAGGCATGGTGGATCTCGGCACTATGTGCGCAACTGGATTTTCCACCTCATTTGATGGGGATAAAAAAAAAACATTGCTAGCGATCTCCTATATTCGTTCGAGGGCAACGTCAAGCGGGCTAGTTCCCAACGGCAGCGACCACGCTCGGGAGAGAGTTGGGGACCGAGGTGGATCACCCGTCCTACACGGGAGCGCCAATGTGGCGGGGTGGTCCCCACTGCAAAAAAGATCGTTGGCTAGATAAGGATGGAAAGGGGCGCACAGGACGTTTGATCTGACACGGTACACGGGGAGTACATCGGGGGTTGATGCCTTTTTTGGGGCCTTGTGGGCAGCCAGGTGATGCCGTTCCATGGTATATGTCAACAGCTCGAGATAAAGCGATTGCATGCAAAACTGCCCGTTCAAGATAATAACGAACGTTAAGATTATAACTCGCCAGGAGGGTGAAAACTACCTGCCGCAGAGAATCGGCCACTAAACCGGTCGCATCCAAGTCAGTCGTTGGCCAAATCGTTTTGCTACTTACCGCCGCTTCCAAGGGGCAACGCCGCCTTTGCGTGACTTTATAGTGGCATGGCCAAGGATATTCGAGTCTTCCCGTTCTGATTGGGCCTTGAACGAGATGATGGATGGCCAGTACTCGACGTGGTGTCAATAGGTACGGTGAGAGGCAATCGGGCAATCAATCATCTTTTGCCCGATCGTAGACGGTAGAATTCCCGAAATGACACAGTGTGCAGGTGAAACCTAGGTGGGAAGGAAGAGAACGAAGATAATAAGAAAAAGCCGCCGAGGGGTAATCGCCGTAGCTCACTGGCCACGGCACCTTGGCAGGCAGTGCCATTGCTAGCAACAATCAATACACGGCAAAACTGAGGTCGGCAGATAGTTTAACTGTGCTTAAGATGAGATGTGTCACGAATCGAAATACGGCCCATTGATCCGCTTGGGCGTTTCAGTTCAGTTGGCACCGCCTGCACGCCGCCCCGCACCGCCACGACGTACCCCTGCGCACAACTCGGGGTGTCAGATTCATGGGACACGACGAGTTGCCAGTGCGTATAATAAATGTCCACGGGCTGGACGTTGCAGTGATACCAAGAGAATAACGCACACGGCATGTCTTCACCTCCGCGTCATAATCCTTTCAGGCAATCTGGGTCTCCATTAGACTTGGCAGTTCCCGACGTCTCTGGGTGCGCTCTCTCATCTCCTCGACCACTCATCGTGTTCATACTCATCTTTTAGACCGCTCACTCTCCCAACCCTAGACCCAACCAGCTTCTCGGACCCTTCTGACAACCTCTCCGAGCCTCCTTTCACTTCTACATTACCTTCCTCCTCCACCCTTCTTACCACTTCTGCTACAACACCACCTCCATCATCAACTCCGTCAATCACCTCTACTCGCTCTACCCCCAGCGGCTCTGTCCTCTCCACATTCACCTCCTCTTTTGTCACCGATTTTAATGGAAGCCCAACAACGGTAAGTCTTTCCTTCAACTGCCCCTACTGTCCTTTTGTGCGGTGGCGCTCTCCCATATCAAATTCTGTCAACCTTCTTTGCTTATCTTTCCTGCTCCCCAGATCCTCACCCCTGCCGTTACAGCTGTACACACCGCTACATCTCGCGCCTCGACACACGCCTCCGTCATAGCCGGTTCCGCCGCCGGGAGTCTTGCCGTCCTCGTCATCGTAACCGCCACCCTATTCATCTTCTGTCGCCGTCGTCGCTCCAGGGCACTCTCGCGCCCCTCGCGCCTCCAATCCCCCTCAACGTTCATCGCGGGGAGCGAACCGCGCATGTCGTTTATAAGTCCGCCCTTGTCCCCCACTGCTGATCCCGAGGACCCGTTCGCGAGCGGCCGCAGCAGCCCGCGCGGCAACGTGGGCAACGTCAGTGGCGATGGTAGCGACGCGACGGGCGGCGGCGGGCTGTCTCACGCTCTGCTCGCCGCGCTCGCGACAGAGTATGACTCGACATTCCATGAGAGCATCTGGCCGCCTCCCTCGCGAGCCTCGCAGCAGAGCAACCCATTCGCCTTGCCTCCGGAGAGGGTCCACTCGGCCCTCATCGTCAATGACATCATTGGCCCGCCGCAATATAATGGCGCGTTGTCGCTCTCTGCTGCCGCTACTCCCGCTTCTCCCACACCCACGATACAATCGGTGCTGGGGAAGGAGGAATCAGGGCCAGAGGGAGGGCGAATGAAAAGGCGAGGCACAAAACGAAAGCCGGTTCCCGCGCTCAATATCTCCATCCCGGATTCGGTGGGCAACCAGCCGCGACCAGAGACGCGACAAGAGCGATTGCCATCATTGCCGCCGTTGACGCCGTCCCCACCACTACCGATGCCCACGCAGTGGCTGAACCGCTCCCCGGATGCGTTTGGGATGGGTTCGACGTGGCTTCCTGCGCAAGCCACAGCCATATAATCACGACCATTGTTTCGATTTATCATTTCCTCTTTTGGGATCGGGAGTTTGAGGCTCCTTATTTAATAAACAGACACGAACAGAAATCACGACCCCCTCACGCAGTTTTCTTTTTCCCTTCCCCCCGTTTTAATTCCGTATTCCCCAAATAATGTTCTATATCGTATTTATGCACTATATATTACGGCCAACACAGACACGGACAAATGAACGATGATGATGACGACATCAACATTTCCCATGACACCCTCCTTCATTTGTCCTCATGTCCCGTTACGTGGATATCCTGCTCAGAACGATTGTATATGACCCCGGTGAATTGTCGTAGAGAGAGAGGAAAAGACGATAAATATCACTCCGTCGTTTCGCTCAACCTAATGAGGAGGCAACAGACAACAGGCAACAGCAACTACAACCCCTTTGGAAGGGGCCGTCCCTCTGGAAACAAGTCGCCCTTGACGGGTTTCCAATCCCTAGATGCGTCACGATCTCTCCCCCGTCCCCGTCCTACCATTTCCCTCCTTGCCCCTAGTCAGCCCTTGGACTTTGCACTTGGCAGGTTTAGCCAAACTGCAATTAAGACGAGAACCTGGAGTGGGGGGCACCATCGTGGGCTCATTGACAAGCCCCCAAAGCGCTCCCCTCCCCCCCCCCCCCCCCTAATCGGACTTTTGGGGCTAAGCCTAGCCTAAACTCCCCCAAACAGGCTTTTTTTGTGACGCGACGACGACGAGGCGTTTGATGATCCTCTTCTCTAACCGACCGACCACCGCATCACGTCACAGCCCTACGTAGATTGGATGGGGGGGGGGGGGGGCGGGGGTCTTCCTTGCCCGCCTACTGGCAAGCTGTGCAAAGGCTAGCAATTTCGCATTCGCACCGCTTTTTTTTTCTTTTTTTTTAAAAAAAAAAAAAAAAAAAGGTTTCCTTTCGCCCTTTTTTCATCACTCTCTCCCTCGCTGTACTGCAAGGCTAGAATTTGATAGCAGACCCCCCCCCCCCGCGGGAAAAAAATCAAATCTGTGTGTGAGGGAAATCCCCAAGGCAGCTTCTGAGCCGGAGTATAAGCGGACTGGAAGAACGGCGGCGGCCGGGGGGAGGGGGGGGGGGGGGGGGGCGGCGCTCTCGTGGCAGTAGCAGCAACAGCAACCTTGCGCCGCCTTCCGCAGTCAGTTGCCGTTGCCATCCCGCAAATGGACCACGACAACGCCAACGATCAACACGGTGTGCAACGCGCCATGCAGATGCAGAACCCGCGTTCGAACAGTTCCGGTCCAGCGAAGAGCGAGCGCACGTACGCACGCGTGAACGAGCTGCAAGGAGATGGAAGGCACACAACTTGATGATCGGTTGAGTTAGGGTGAGGGGGGGGGGGGGGGGTGGAGGACCGGCGGGATATTATCCCCCAGGTTGGTTGCAGCATCTAACCGCAGTTTTACTTTGCTTAATGGGGAATGGGGAGGGGTAAGGGGTCCCTGATACCCTGATAAAGATCAAAAGGCATCAGCTGCTGCCCGTGAAAACGACATCGCCCATTTGCATATTCCCGCACATGAGCCCCATGCGTGTGTCAGCGCCTGCGGTCGCGTCACGGTGTGCACAAAGAGCGTGGCGAGCGCAATCATGATGTTGATGAATCAATAGAATCAATGTCCGGTGCGCGCACGTGTTGCTTGAACTGGGTGCAGGTGAATGGAAAGTGGGCTGGGGCATAGCACGCTGGCAAAGTTAAAAAGGATGCTGTGCGCTGGCTGCGCATTCAGCGGAGATGGGACGAGGAGAATACGTTCAAACAGAGAAACACGGACTCGGTCGCTTCGCTACACGGTAAGCGTCGACGAAAGGGGAGAGGCTTCCCTGAGCCGCGGATTCTTTAGGTGGGGTGCATTCATCGAGGACTTGACGTCGAGTTTGTTGCGAGATGGGGGTTCGAAATCAAGGGTGGACGGGGAGTTATATGAGACCATAGCGGAGAGCAGCAGCGATGATGTATTAATCAGTAGCAGCCTAGCAGCTAGCATGGAAGTCTCGGTGTCTTTCCGCCTACATAGAAGCCTCGTTGTGATGCCCACGGGTTTGTCCAAGGTCAAGACGCATTATGGTGAGCTGCTGCCGTAACGAGGCCGCTTCCAGCATGCGGAGAACACGCATGGAAACAACTTCCGACTTCCACCCACGACTTGTAGGCTCTGCACGCGGTTGGGCATTGAACAGCCAGATACAGTTATGGTGCGTAACTGGACGACATTGATGGTGACATGCGCAGGAATAGAAAACTCGCCAGTGGTCCTTTATACGGTAGAGTAGGTCAAACGAGGAGGAAAAAAGTTGACGTACGGGAGATACCCATGGAATACAGGGTAACGTCACCGGGCCTGCGGACTGGTTTCCAAGGGCAGCGAACACGCCTGAGCCAGAGTGGGTGACTGAGTCCGATCACCATCATACCGGCGGGTACATTGTCACCGGAGTGATGTCTGCTGCAAAGAAAGATCATCCGACAATCAATACAAACATCATCAAAGTGCTTAATCTGAGGTGGTACACGGGAAGCGCATCGGGGTGGGTTTTTTTTTTTGTTCGCCCTATAGACGGCCAAGTGATGCCGTTCCATTGCACACGTTGGCAGCTAAAGATCTGCCGAAAAAATGCAAAACTACCCGTTGAAGATAGTGACGTAAACGCTTATAACTTTCGAGGGGGGTAAGAACTACCCTCCTCAGTGAGTGAATCAGTCGCTAAACCGGTCGCTTCTAAGTCAGTCATCGGCCATATCGCTCTACCACTTACCGCCACTTGCGAGGGCGAAAGTCGCCTTGGCGTGACATCATATTGCAGTGGCATGGGCACGGATATTCAATCCTGCCGTTCTAATTGTGCCCTGAACGATGATGGATGGCTGAAATTCAACGTGGTGTCAGTAGGCACAGGTAGGTCTTGCTGCGCCACAAGCGAAGAATTAAATTAGGTGTCGGTTGTATTATATACTGAACCCGAGATCCTAGCCAGAGGTTTCACAGGTAATGCAGCCAACTGATGAATGGAATGGATGTAGACAGCGTCCACGAGTGCAAGTAGCGATAGCCTCCTGGGGTGATGTTGATGTAGTAACTACAACCGATGAGGTCCAGTGGCGTATCTGAGATTGAGAGCGATAAGTTTAGCAAGAACGCAAGTCTCGGAAAGGCGACGAGTACCTACTGAGCGACATAAAATGGTGCCCTACTAGAAGAGCAGAGAACCAGGAGGTAAAGAGAGAGCATCAGCGGCGCCGTGTCAACACCTTAAGATCCGCGGGTTTTCACGGTGAGGGGCAACCTTGTGCTCGATCGTAGATCGGAGAAGACACGAAAACAGACGAGTACGAAAGATGCTGTGTACATATAAAATCCAAGTGGCAACGCAACAGGAGAACCGGAAGAGAAAAAAAAAGAAAAAAAAAACGGTGTGATCGCCGCGGCAGCTCATGAACCACGGCACCCTGACAGTGCCAGTGCCAGGAATCTTCGAGTGTATGCACAAGATATGTAGAACGAACACCACGTCGGTTGCAAAATACTTGTGTAGAGGTGGTCATTGATCCGTTCGGTTGTTTCGGTTATAGGGACGATATGTTACGTAATCACGTGGGTGAAACGACGGGCGGTGAATTTGGACCGCGACGGCACTGCCACGCTTGGCGTCTGAGGAGGAGGGTCGATGGGGGATCGATTGTATAAACACCCACGAGAGTGATAGTTGAAGAGAAAGTAGACAACGAGGAGGATGAAAACTCGACATGCTTTCACCTCTTCATCGCAGGCAATCTGAATCCGCAATAGCCTCTTCTTCCCCCTCTGACGACTCGTCCTCCTCATCCTTCGCCGCCCCCTTATCTACCCTTTCCTCTGCCGCCGCCTCCGCCTCCGCCTCCACCTCTGACACCGTTGCCCCTTCTAGCAACGTCGTCTCCTCCAACTCCGAGTGCGTTCTCTGCCATTTCCTCATCTCACATCTATTCATATTCATCCTCTTTTCAGAACTTCCGCTTCCCAAACCGCACCCTCAACCAGTTTCGCTCCTGAATCCACTGCCACCTCGGAGACCTCTGCCGTCCTCTCTTCTCCCACTTCCATCGCCCCTTCTTCCACTCTTCTTCCTACTTCCTCCTCGCCTCCCACTTCTGTTGCCACAACAGCGCCTCCATCCTCCTCATCCTCAGCTCCTCCAATTTCTCTCTCCAGCGGTCTTGTCCTCTCTACCTTCACCTCCTCTTTTGTCACTGATATTGATGGGAGCCCGACAACGGCAAGTCTTTCTCCTCATACACCCCTGTTGTTTCTTTCTTTTTACTTGCGCGCGTCGCACATTAATGTCTTGGCGGCGGCGCTCACCCTTCATCGCATCTCATCAATCAAATTTTAACTTTCCCTTTGGCTTATCTCCCTTCCTTTTCCCAGCTGGTTACCCCCATCGTCACAGCCCTCCGAACCTCAACACCATCCTCGTCCAACTCGTCGACGCGCACGTCCGTCATAGCCGGCTCCGCCGTCGCCGGCCTCGTCGTCGTCATCGTCGTCCTCGCGACCTTGTTCACCTTCCGCAGACGGGTGCAACGCCGGCGCTACTGGGCGCTCTCGCGCAAGCGCCAGCCATCCCGCGCGGCGTTCCTCGCGGGCGAAGAAATGGACCTGCCCTTTCCGAGTCCGCCTTTCGCCTCGGCGGAATACGACGACCCGTTCACGAGTCGCGCCAGCTCGCGCGCAGCGGGCGGAAACGTCGCCAGCAGTGTCGGCGGAGGTGGCGGCGGCGGTGTGGGCAGTCTTGGCGGTAGGCCGTCATACGCTCATTCGACCCAGTCACCATCGCAGTCGTCGCACACGCACGGCGGTACCTCGTCCTCGCCTCCCCGTTTCCTGCGCGCGCGCGCGTCCGAGTCAGGGTCCATATTCCACGAGAGCGTCTGGCCGCCGCCCTCGGCCGCCTCGCAGCTCATAGACCCGCTCACGTCGCCCTCGCAGAAAGTAGATCTGACCCGCATCGTCAATGATGTCATGGGGCCATTGCCAGAGTCCGAGATGGGGCCGCTGCTACTGCCCGCTGCCACTGATCCGGCTGCCGCTGCCCCTCCTACTATTCCCGCTGTTCCCGCACCCACACCGGGATTCGAAGAGGTGCGGGAGCAGGGGGAGGAGCCTGAGCGAGGAGAGGTGAGAGAGGGCGAGGGCGAGGGCGAGAGGGGGAGAGGTTGGGGACGGGGACGGGGAGGAGCGCCGCTCAATCTGGCCCTCACGAATCCGGACGATTGGGCGCGATCAGAGGAATCGCTGTACTCCTCACCGTTGTCGTCGCCATTGACGCCGCCGCCACCACTAGAACCACCGGCGACTCGCTGGCTGAACCGGTCCCCGAATTCCTCTCCCAAGGGTTCGCCGTCGCGTCGTGCGCAAGCCATATAGTCACACCCCCCCCCCCCCCCCTCCCCCCCAAACACGTCTTTTTTTTTTCTTAATTTTCGTTTGGGAGGGGGGAGGTTCCCTTTCCCACATTTATTGACAAAAGTTACGACCACGACGACAACACCCAACACCCAACACCCAACACGGACCAACGGACATAAATTTTGCGGAGAAACAAGAAGCCAGCAACACCCGTCCGAATGAACCCTTTCCCCCCACCTATTCTTCTTTTTTTTTTTTTCTTTGATACTGTATACCAGGCATTATGTTATATATTTACAGCCAACCCATTGGACAAACGGACAAAAGGACGAGTGGACGAAACGAACGATCTGGATGTGGATGATGACGACGACGAACAGCTTTTCTTTACCTTTTTTTTATTTTATTTTTTTCTCCCCTTCCTCCTCCTTTCACATCTCCCCCTAACTAAAGAGAGAATCTCGGGGGTTTCGTTGCCGTTGTGTTTTTTTTTTTTCTTCTTCTTCCTTTTCTCTCCCACACACATATATATACAGTACGGTATACTATATATCACAAAGTTTCAATTCTTTTCTTTTTTTACTCACGCACAACACACACAACACAACACAACACACCCCACCACCGCCAGTCCTCCATTCTCTTCTCTTCTCTTCTCTTTGCTTCTCACATTTCTCGCCGATCACACCGGGTAACCATGGTCCTGGCGCCACCCCCCCCCCCCCCCCCCTTTTGGACCGGCCCCCTTACGCAGCAACATTCCACATTTCAGCTTATACTTTTTCACAAGAGTATTTTAGCTTTAGCTCTAGAATTCATCTCTCTTTGTCTTTTGGACGAACTTTATTCCAATCTAATTGAACGGTAACCGGTAACCCTCGCCCCTTTGGAAGGTGCTGCCCATTATAAGCATAGACGAAAACGAAAGAACGGATTTTGTAACGATTTTACAACTCTCACTCCCTATCTACGGTATTAACCTTGCGCCGCAATCGGTATGCCGACTCGGTCGGTGTTATGTGCACATTTAGGTACTAAGGTTCATTTTTTCCATTCATTCATAGAAAAGTACGTACGAGTCATATACACGCAGCAGCAGCAGAAACGCGGTCGATGTGAAGGGGCTGCATGGTGTGTGTAAAAATAAAAAAAATGTGTCACATCATCGGAAAAGAAGAGCAAGCGTGTGAGGAGCAGCAAAAACACCACCACTATGATGCAGTACGCGTTAGAAATATTAAAACGGGTCAATGCACGATGATTGATTACTACACGCGATTTAAAGAAAAGGGGGTGCTAAGAAAAAAAAGAATGTAATCATGAGACACGCGTGTCAAGCGAGTTCGCTCAACATGTTTGTCTAAACGCATGTCCGAGCAAAGGTCAGTTCGATGCATCAGTAATGACACTCATCACTGCATCATCGTGTTCGTCGTTGTCGTCGTTGTCATCGTCAGCATCACTGCCACCGTCACAACCACCACCGCCATCACACCAGAAACTAAAATGCCCTATCCGTCGAGAACCACATGAAAACCAAAAAAAGAAAGGAAAACGCCTCCCACCATCACTGCTACGCAGGGATCGAGTCGTAGCTTGGCGGAATCTCCTGCGGTCGGCTTGGAGGAGGTATAACTTCTGCAACTCGTCCACCGTCCGCATGCTGTATGACATCGCCCTCGCCCTCCTCAAGTGCGCTCGCAAGCCCGAGGCCGCCCTCCCCGCGCTGACGTAGCACCTCACGCTCCTTGGACGAAAGCGGGCGGTACGGCTGGCCAAACGGGAAGCCCGGACCGCTACTGAGGGAACTGCTGTGTGCATGACTTGAGCCGCCAGGGTGGGCAGAGGCAGCATCGCTCGATGTGGGTGCATAGTGTGATCCCGTTGTGCCTGTGGCTGCGCCTCCTCTTCCATCGACTATGCTGCTACCGAGGAGTGCCTGGCTGTCTCGATATTGTTGCATGCTACCAGTACGACTAAATGTGGGTGAGCTGGGTCCGGACGTGAGTCCTCCTGTGGTACTTGGGTCATACTGGTACGGTGTGACTTCGGCACCAGCAAGGTCGGTGTGGCCAGCATGACGGACGACTCGATCAGGGTCAAAGTTTCCATCAAAGTCATCGCGGCGGCGGTTGCGACGCCAGCAAAAGAGACCGATGATGAAGAGGGCAAGCACACCAACGACACCACCAGCAATGCCGCCGGCAATCGCACCGGTGTTGCTGCTACTTCCAGAACTAGATAAACCAGACGGCACGACGATGATCGTCGAACGAATGGTGGTGGTAATTATGACGCCATCAGGTTGAGTTGATCTGATCAAAAGAATGTCAGCAAAGGATGATGATAGTTAGCGGTGAAGGGTGTGGGCGCGTACGTGAGCAGAGTCGTATATACCGAAGTGGATGTAGTCGAGATAGTCGGGGAACCTGAAGGCGGGTTGGGGAGGTAGGATGTGACAACGGGTGCTTCATCCGTGACCGTGGACGTTTTCGCGGGTTGTGGAGTTTGAGAGGTTCTCTGGGGGGTGTTCTGGGGTGTCGCTTGTGTAGTGGGCTCCTGCTGTGTGGGCTGTTGCTGGGTGGTACTAGTATTCTGAACGGGGGGAGGGGTCGTCGTCGACTGCGACTGTTGAACCGGAGGAGACGGGCCCACAACGGTGGTGGATGGGGTCGATGTAGTACTAGTCGATGTCGTCGGTGTCGGGGTGGTGGTTGGTGGTGTTGGTGACGCTGAAAATGAAAGAAAGTATGGTCAGCGATCGAACGATAAAATGAACAGACAGAGGACCAGAAGTCGAAGTCGAGGAGGTGGGTCTGGTCGTGGTCGTGGAGTCAACTACTGTAGGTGTAGGTGTAGTAGAATGCGTCGTGGAGTCTACTACTGTAGGTGGAGGTGTAGTAGAATGGGAAGTGGGTACTACAGGAGAGGGAGTGGAAGTAGATACTACAGGAGGCGGAGAGGGAGTGGGAGTGGAAGCTGGTGGTCGGGAAGTGGGGGGAGCACCTGTAGTGGGGGGCGCAGGAGTCTGCGGGGCCGCTGTAGTTGGCGGAGCTGCTGCTGCTGTAGTCGGTGGGGCCGCTGCACTCGGCGCAGGGGCAGCAGCCGTTGCAGGGGCCGCTGCACTCGGAGCAGGGCGAGCAGCGGTCGCAGGGGCAGCAGCAGTCGCAGCAGCAGACATGGTGGACTCACAGGAGAAAGAAAGAAGGGGAAAGTGGAACGAGAAATGGGGGAGACGAGGAACGGGCGCAAGGAAATGTCAAACAAAGGGGGAATAGCACCAAAAATGAGTGCCAAAGGGGGGAGGGGCGTGTGGAAAAAAGGGAAGGAAGGAAAAAGATTTGTTGAAGAGGGAGGCAGGGGGGAAAAGTACACCCAAGGAGGAGGACAGGTTACGTCCGAACGAGATTGAAATAACGGGACAAATAGGGAGGACCGGATGCAGGTGGACGCAGCCTTATTACCGAGAAAAGAGAGGAGGAAAGACTCACCAACGGACGCCATGAGACTAGACCAGGGATGTGGTCGTCGTGGTCGTGGTCAAAGGTGAGGCAGTGAGTGTTGTGGGGTGATGACAATGCGTGCTATCAATTCCCTCTCCGTCCCGTGCCGCACCACTCACACGTGCTCTTGCCCTGTCAATCTTCTGCTCCGCTTATTAGATATCACCGGTCTACCCTGCGCACTCTTTCTTTCTTTCTTTCTTTCAACAGGTTGTCTGCTCAGTCTATAATGCCTTATGCCTTGCAAGGGCGTCGCCTCGAGGTGTGACAGAGGCCCAGGGGCTGATCTCGGGCGAGCCGACTAGATTTGGCTTTATGGGCGTGTGTGCCTGGCCCCATCCATTCGACCCGTGATCCCAATCAATCGCAATCGGATCGGCCAAGGCGCGCCCGTCATCTTCTCTTCTCGGCTTATTCGGCATATATCCCCCCATCGATTTCATGAACGTCCCACCACCTCACCCACCCCACTCAAACACAACATCTTTCACTGCCAACTCTCTTTACTTTGTATTCAAGAGCTGTCCATGGCACATGAAATGCCAAGTGAAAATGCCAAGCCAGCGCTGTCATGTCACCACGGGCGCAACCTCCTATTATCAAATTCAGGCAGGATGTACCCACGCTTCGTCGCCGTCGCTGCGGGCGCTGCCGTCTTACGTAGCATTGCCGAAACAGGCTTCCGCCGACCGATGGCATTCATCTTCGCTGCTGCAGCTTTGCCCTTCCTGATAACAAAGTTCGGCCTTGCCCGTGTTTCGTGCTCACTGGCCCAGCGAATCCACCTGCTCCACTCGTCACCACACCCACACGGGCTGTGCCCTATCCATCCATCAACGAACAAGAGAGGCGCATCAGGCGCCGTTCTTAGCGGCTGAACGTTCGGCGACGTTGATTTCTTGGCTGTTGTCTTACTAACCCATAACTGTACAGTACTCTACTGGCATAGCCTCAGTGCATCCAGACACAAGGTCAATGAGGCCGCACCCACGTCGGCGCCAGCTGGTCGGGCTGCTCGTCATCATCCCTCCCAAGTGCCTGGCGCGGCACGCGCGTGCCTTGTCATTGTCGTAAATTTTTGATATGTCATTCCTTTGATCGCACTCGCACTGCCATTGGTCCCTGGCCACTCCCTCGCCCCATCCATATCTTCCCCGCACCGGTGGATGACTCAATTGTACCCGGGCACGCCCTACAGTTACAATACCGCATGGCACGCAGAGCTAAATCGACACCAATGTCCCTTTATGACCGCTGATGCACACGCTGTTAGCTGATAACGCTCTTGCTCACTCCTCACTCACATTCATATGCAAAGCATTTCCAGAACCCAGAGCAGAGCTCAGAGCTACTGTACCGGCCGAATCCTTTTCCATCTTCCACCACCCCGTGGGAGTCCGCTGCACCACACCTTATCCAAATCTGATTTCGCAAGCCCGATTTGCCAGGATCAATGATATGGCGTTATCGGTCCGTTATCCGAGTCTGTCGCGCTGCTTACTGACCCTCTCTACGCTGTCTCTACCGTACTCTTGGCGGCATTGGGGATTCCTTCTTGGGGATCGTCGTTCGGCCTCAGATGTGTACGAGACCCATGCTTCTCGGGATTTCCTAAAGCACCACTGGTACTGAATTGTATGACGCTGCGCGGCACCTGTCAGTGCGGTCTTAGTGCTGCTATAATTCACCAATGGTAAGGCTGGTAAGGAATGACAGCGATAATACAACACCGCAGCAGGCATTTCTATAACAACTGGTCTTTCATGGGCAGGGACTCCACCTCGGTAATGTCGGTATATAACCATAGCCTGATCATCAGACTCGTGCAAATCCTGCCACCTGCTTGCCTCGAGTTACTGTGCATGTACAGTACTGCTCCGTAATCATCTCAGTCGATACTCGGCCTCTTCGAGCTCTAAAATTGACATGCGGCGCGATGCACGACATCTGTCTGGCCCCTGGTCTATGATACAATACCGTATTATATTCATCAAAGACAAGCGGGGAAAAAAGTGTAGCGCGCATGCACACAAACATAGTTAGCCCGAATTAATGGATGTCAATGCCCAGACATTTACAAGGTCAAACCGTAATTCTGTGCCTTCTGCGAGATGAACACAATGTACTTTACTGGCAGGGGTATGAGATCAAGCCAAGGCGCTATGGCCATTTGTCAGTCTGTGCTTCCGCTCCCTTCAGTTATCATAAAACTGTACCCCTTTTCAGGAAGGCTCTTCCCCCCTCATTTTGAGTGGCTGTATGGAGAAAAAAAGCGACGCGTCGATGCGACAGGCGAAATACAGTTAAACGACCTAACGTAATTTTGACAGTTGGCACGACGTCTCGGATTAGTGGCCCCCTCGGCCCCTTCAATTCAATTCAGTTTGCGCGGCCCCCCCTTGCCCCTGGTTTGATTGTCTTCTCCCCTTTTTTTTTAGCCTTTTGCTAACTAGACAATTTTAAAATTTTTTAGCACGAGAGCAAAAGCAAATAAGGGACCAGTTGGGGGTTTCAGAAAACTGGTATGTTCGATTGCCTGCAGTATCAAAGAACTTGAACTTTTGTTGCTCAACGTCTTTTCACTGACACGCAGCAACTTTAGTGAGTACTACACAACAGCCAAGGTGAAAAAAAAAATAAACCTTTGACCAAGTTGTACCTTGTGTACTTTTGTTGGTCGTTGTTACAGTACAGTAGGTCTTTCTTTCTATTTTTCTACGCACTTTGGTGGTCTCGGTCTCGGTTGGCAACAAAAGGCAGGTCCGAGCCGGTCATCCAATGCTTTTCTTTTTCTTTTTCTTCTTCCTTTTCACGGCAGTGCCATCTGTTGTTCGTTTAGAACAAGGCGTCGTCTTTGTAAAAAAAATCTCCTCTTGGACCGCGCGCACTGGTTGATCCTGACGACCCTTCATGTTCAAGCTTCAAGAGGCAGTTCCCCTGTTCCCCTTTCTTACCCCGAGAACAAGTGGGTCGCCGCCGTCTCCGCCAACCATTATCATTGAACTCTCGGTTTCCCAAAAACAAAAAACAAAGAGAAAGAGAGATGACGGTATTCTTGGTTTCTGCGCTACGCCACCGACTCGGAAGATGTTTCGACCTGTCGGTGTTGTTGTTTACATGATCAGCTCGGCTTCTTTCTTTCTTTCTTTCTCGCACCTTTGCATGCAATGTATGTGAAATCGGATCGCTCGCTCTTTGATGCAGCACCCCATGTTGCTGGGCGGGAGTTTTTGACCGAGTTGAGCGTATGTATGATCACGATCGGATTCAGCTGCTGCAATCCATGGTCTTGGGAGGGGGCGGCTGCTCAGCTCAGCTCAGAGATAACGCTGGACGGGGCGCTGCTACCAACCCGCTCTCTCTCTCTCTCTCTCTCTCTCTCAACGAAGCGCGAGCCGCAGGGTAGAACTCTACGACGCTATCGTTAGGGTTCCCCATCACGACTTACCTCTGTCGACTACTCGGAGCCTTTGTAGAAAGTTCATACTGAGACGGAGACGGAACAAAAGAGATGCAGCAGCATCGACGGCTGGCGCGACGCCGTGTCCTGTGCTTGCAGCCGGGCTGCTCTCTTCCGGTACGCTTTCTTTTTTTACTAGTAGTGCTTCCGTTGCTCGATGGGGGACTCGAAATCACAGCAGAGGTGGGGTGCACGGTCACACCCTGGCAAAAGTTTGCACTTTCCCTCTCTCTCCCTCTCTCTCCTTCCCGCCTAGGGCAGAATAGCGTCTTGCGCTCGTTATCCTACCTGACGCACTCCTCCCCCGAGTTGGATGTTCAAGGTACTACTCTTTGAGGGCCCTGAGGACGGAGCTGTCCTTGGCGCATATCTGGACTCTTTGGCAGATAATGTACGTGTTTCGTTTGACTCGTACGGATGGATGCCTGTCGGGCCTACAGTGGCCTCTCGCTACTCGCAATCATTGCCAAACTGTTCAAGAGTGGCTGGGGTATCACAGATCATTATGTTCAAAGTCCCCAAAGGCCAATTCGTTCACACAGAAGCACTCATGGCCCCCCCACTGGCAGTCTGCATGGAGATACATCCCCCAACCTTTCACGCTGGCGATTCAGCCGCCTCAGCCAGCCGCAGGTACTTCATCGATCCTTGATCCATCTGCCCAGAGGAGGGGCCACGGGTACCACTACTACTGCCAATGAATAGAATGCAGTTTTTTCCGCTTCTTCTCTCCTGCGAGCTGTGCACAAAAAAAAAAAAGAACGTTCGGGACAAGGGACACGGTTGGTAGATGAGAAAGCGGCAGCGGCGGAGGGCACACTGTAACGTCACTTATAGACACGGCAAGTGGATCGAAGAGGGATGAAAGTTAAAGATAGAAAGTAAGGGTCGCTGGAAGAGGGGAAAAACAGACAAATGAGATGGCATTTGGTGGGTCTCGCTGAGCTGCTTCGTTACAAGAGAATCTCAGGTGCGCGGAGTACTACAATATACGCATGCCGAAGGGATGACAAATTCCCCCTATTCTATTCACGAGCGTATAAGTCCGAAAGTCCGAGTTGATACTGTTATCACTTTGTACTCGCTTTGGTTATCAGCTCAGGTGTCGGCCCGGCATCGAGACCACAGCCTGGTTGGCGGAAAGACGCCGCGTACAAGGTACACGTGAGCCTGGCCATGTAAGTTACTGCATCTGAGCTGCTTCTGCCGCCGCCATCAGGAGTAAGTCTAACGCCCAGTGCAAGTATGCAACGTTATTACCTGGTCACTGACTTACCTTTGCTTTGGCGTGTCCCAGATCCCATCTGTCGTCCGTTTTCGCCATCAAGCAGCTGCTCCGTCAACCATTCATTCCCCGGCACTTCTTTGATGCCGACTGCCGTCGAAGGCTTGAATCCAGGAGGAAAGCATGTTGCATGTCGGGGCGACGAGCTATGTGTCAAAGATGGTCGAGGTATGTGTTAACGCGTTAGGTGCCTTTTGTAGCCATCACTGACTGATTGTGGGCGGCACTGGCCCATTTTACCGACCAGTGACCATTGAAACGCTTCCTGACGAGGTCCTCCTGAAATTATTTGACTTCTATGTGGTGGATTACACTGGCACATGTGTGTCGAAGATGGCGATTTATCGTCTTTGCATCACCGGTTCGTCTGAATGTGATACTTCGCTGCACAGCAAGCAAGCCTGTGAGGGAGATGCTGGATATCTGGCCACCTTTGCCTATTGTCATAGAGGTCTTTGGTTTCTTTGAGGAGGGTGCGGACAACATCATTGCGGCACTCGAGCACAACGATCGTGTGCGTAGAATCTTCATCTACATCGAGGAGAGGGTCTCAAGTTCGGTATGGGGAAGATTCGCCAGAGCGATGCAGGAGCCATTCCCAGAGCTGACCAATCTGGCATATCTGTCAGCCCATGGAACAACTCCGCTCCTTGACACCTTCTTGGGCGGATCTGCTCCACGTCTTCGATCCTGCTCCTTGGATTACCTTCCATTTCCGACATTGCGACAGCTCCTTTTGTCGGCCCGTCACCTTGTGCATCTTCGCCTTGGGGATATTCCAAATTTCGCGTACATTTCACCCGAGGCAATGGTCACTTGTCTCTCGGCGGCGACCAGCCTCAAAGTGCTTGGTCTCATATTCTCGCCCTCTCAATCTCGCCCCGACCGTGCAAGTCGACGACCGCCCTCACTCATACGTACTATCCTACCCACTCTCACCGACTTTATTTTCCACGGCTTCAGTGAATACTTGGAGGATTTCTTTTCTCGAATCGATGCCCCTCTACTCGACGCCGTCAATATAAGTCTCTTCCACCAAATCAGTTTTGACGTTTCACAACTCCGCCAGTTCATCTGTCGCACAGAGCACTCAGCGCACTCAATATCGCAAATGTGGTCCTTGGGAGCCATTACTCTAGCGTCAAACTCTCTCAACAAATGCTGGGAGATCCTCGTCCGAGGATCAGTCTGTCAATCGAGCGCGACGGGTCAGATTGGCAGCCTCCATTCTTGGCCCAGGTCTTTAGCTCATTATCACCCGCTCTCTCCACTTTGCAAACCCTCACCGTCTGCGAGAGGGGATTCCAGCCACCTAGACCAGGTTGGGAAGGCGACGTGGAGAACAACCGATGGCTCGAAGTTTTCCACCCGTTTACCTCTGTGAAGACTTTGTACCTATCCAAGAACGTTGCACCACTTGTCGTGCCTATACTGCAACAGCTCCCAGAGGAAAGAGTAACAGACATGTTTCCCGTGCTTCAAAAACTTTATTTGGAAGGATTCCAGCCATCGGGACCCATCCAGGATGGTATTGGCCAATTCGTCGCTGCGCGACAATCCATCAATCACACTGTTACTGTCACACCCTGGGATGAACCGGGCGATGAGTGCTAGATCCGTTGAAGTTTGTTGTCATCTGCTTACATCCTGCTGTTATCATTTATGCTCAACTGTTTGCTGCCTGAGAACTCATATTACTTTTGCTAGCCTTACCGGTGACTCTGCTCTGATCTGTACTATATCCCAAACTCGGCATGCTCTGTGACACATCGTGTTGTAGCTCGAATGTAGTTATTTATCTGAAGAATTTCGTGAGATGCAATGCGTGTTGAAGTGCAGCGAAATGAATCTGAAATATGATATCTGCGCTTGCAGGGGGCTGCTCTCCTTGTAGTACTTCCACTTCTCGATAGGGACTCACTCGCAGCTGAGGTGCACATACTCATACCCTGGCGAATGCTCGCGCTTCTTTTGTCTCTTTCCTACCTAAGCCAATGTAACGTCTTGTCTTCGTTGTCCTACCTGACGCTCGCTAGGAGGGAGACATTCTTAGATTTGCTCCGCCCTCCCGAGTTCAAGTTGAATGATAAGGTGCTCTTTGTGAACCTAGGAGCGGAGTTGGCCTTGGCGCATTTCTGGACCCTTGGCAGATTGTGTACATGTATCGTTTGACTCGTATGGATGCCTGTCGGGCTACAGAAGCGTCTCGTTACTTGCAGCCACTGCCCACTGTTCAATAGTAGCTGGGGAGTACCCATTGACGACGCATCACAGATCTTATGTTGAAAGTGCCTAAGAGCAGCTCGTTTTACAGAAGCATCCATACAGGAGTCCTCAGCCTGCATGGAGAATCCAAGTCCACCTCCCTCTCCCCCTTTCAACCTCCGTGCATGCCAGCGACCCAGTTGCATCAGGCCGCTGCACGGACTTGATTGATCTGGAAGAAAGAGGGCCACGCACCACACTACCTGCCTATGAATAGAATTTCAGTTTTCCTCATTTGACACGGTTACTTTGAAACTGGACTGTTCTTCCAGAAGCTCTCAAAGATCTTGAGCCCCTCCCCCTCCTCCGAGCTGGCGCAGGGACATGTTTGGTAGATGAAAAGAGCGGGAGCAGGGGAGAGCGCATTGTAACGTCACTACGCGCTGAGTTGCTTGCTTCGTTACATTATGGAGTATCTCAAAACTTCTGAATGCACCGAGTACTGCAGTACATGGTGAAAGTCGCCACGCTTGCGGCACGCGCGACGGGGGTCGATTCTCGTTTTTGCGCGGATTGGGCAAAAACGGGAAGCAGACCGATTGCCGCACTCGCGCCGAAATTTCCTTTCTCCTTTGGCTTTGGTTTTCAAGACTCGGCTCTTCCTCGCTCCCGCGCCTCCTCTTTTATACATGTAGGTACGTATAAAAAGAGAAGGCCTCAAAGGGGCCTCAAAAATATACAGTTGCGTTCGCGTCTCCTCTCCTCGCGTTCGCGAGTCGTCTCCACCTTCCGTAAAACTTCCAACTGGTACTTCTTTCCGTTCTTTCCCACCTCTCATCCCAATACAATCCTTTCTGTGGTATACTCTCTCGACTTCATTCGGCACATGACAATGTCGCAAGAAGGCCAAGTGATGGTGCCTTGACAAAATGTCTCAAAGAGATGCTCTCACACACCGCTGAACGCCCTCTCTGTCTTATTGTAGACGCACTCGATGAGCGTCCTAACAACTCTGGGATGCCAGCTTCAAGGGAACCTCTTGGCCTTGTCAAGGATCTTGTTGGCCTCCAACTCTCGAATCTGTACAGGTGGGTCACAAGCCGTCTGGAGGACGACATACAAACTACTCTTGAACCTTTGACATCTCTCTGTGATGTCACTGCAGGACCAGAGTGGAAGAAAAAGATATACTCAATTATATTACTTCTGTCGTTTTCTCGGATACGAAGATGAGGAGATGGCATGAGGAAGACACGAGGCTGGTCGTCGAGACACTCTTCGAAAACAAGCCCACAGAATCCAAGTGTACCGTTTTCGATGTGCTTGTAAGTTTTCATTTTGCTCGAATAGGTTTCCATGAGTGTACTGTCAGCTGGAATCGCTGCGACACTGTCTTCCATCAAGTGTGTGAGGGAGATTCTTGCTGAATTACCCGAAACGCTGGACGAGACATACGGACGGATGTTAAGGGAGATCAACAAGGGAAATGTGGAGCAAACGCGTTGTCTCCTCCACTGTGTCACTACCGCTGTTGGGCTTCTAGGTGTCAAGGAACTCGCGGAGGGGCTTGCTGACAATTCTGACGCCAAGAAGGGGAATCCAAAGTCGAACCCCGGATTGGCGATTGGCGGTCGGCGGATGAACAAAAGGCAGTGCTGTCAACATGCTCGAGTTTAAGCAAATATGCTTGGAGTCGTCAAGTGGTGCGATTCTCTCACTTCGCGGTGAAGGGGTCCATTACGTCGGATCGATCGATCGGCGCGTCCAAGCAATGGACACCTTAAACTATCACATTTTTTTTGAGCCTGCGAATATGATCCTCGCGCAGGCTTGCCTAGGTGTCCTCCTCCGGCAATAGGTCAAACGCCAGGCACGTACTTCTTGTGGAACATGCTGCAACGACATTGGGTCAACCATGCGCAATTGGAGAAGGTGTCATCTCAGATACGGGATGCGATGAGATAGTTTTTCGACATAGATAAACCACGTTGGTCTGCATGGTTCCGGGATGATGTGGGAAGGGCTTATTCCGCCATGCTTGGTCTCAGTTGGTTCGCCGCAGAGGCAGTCATCAGAGTCGTCAGAGTTTGCGGGAGAGGGCAGATCATGCCGGGACGTATGGTGTATGATAGTCATCTGAGAAGGCACTCTCTCTCTCGGGGGAGGGGGGGGGGGGATTACTGTCACGAAGACAAACCGGGAAGCCTTGGCGATCTCTTTGAGTAGGTCTGATGCTTGGCGTGGGCGGTTTGTGGAAGATGAGTAGACAAGGAACGTGCATTTTGGGCACCACTGAATGGCAAGAGCGTCGTCCTGCGAAGCCCCACGTTGGTAGGTAACTGTCAAGAGCTCCCTACGGTTCATGAGAATACGCCGCACAATAGCTTGGAACGAGGTGGATGTCAATGGGTTGCAGAGGGGGAGACATAGCCGAATCTCATGGACTTGTGTGAGCCAAAGAGTGATTTCTAGTGACCAGCTGCACTGAGACATGGTTGTCATTTGCTACGAAACTAACCTGTTGTTTTCGAGGAACATCCACCGCCATTTTCCTTTGCCAGAGACTAATGGATGTCCAGATGTCGGATTCATGGCTCACTTGTTCAGAATAGGCGAGGGTGATATCGGGGTCACATTTCGCTCTCCTGCTTCGTCACATCATCCTTTTTTCGTTTATCGACTCGGAGATTCCTATGTTCGAGTTCGTGAAGGCACCTGCCCACCACTCTATCGTTATATCTATTACAGCTGTTATTCATTGTGTCCACTCTACATGAAGCAACAATCGCATATACGACAACCAGACGTTCTAGACGATCCATTGAGTACAGTATTCGGTAGTTATTATGCCTGTCACGTCATCATATGGCTATTCTTTTTCCGCACCATACTCCAACAACAGCTGCGCAATTTCGCTATGCCCCCCTGATGTAGCCACCTGGAATGGAGTCAAATCATTTTCTCCCCGGATGTGCACGTTCGCTCCATGGCTGAGCAGTGTCTCCACGACCTCGAAATATCCATCTTCCGACGCTCTGTATAGGGAAGTGTTCCCCACTTGCGTCTGTGCGTCAACATCAACACCGTGTGCCAAGAGGAGCCGGACGGTCTTGAGTTCTCGGCTTGCAGATGCCCAGTACAGTGGCGTCCTCTCGTCGTCTCCAACATTAACATCCGTTCCATATCGCAGTAGCAGCTGTAAATCTTCAGCTCGTCCGTTGAATGACGCATCGTTCGATATAGGGCCGTAATTGTCGTATTTCACGTCCACGTTTGCTCCGCGCTCCAGCAGCAGCCGCATGACCTCCAGACGTCTGCCATCATATGCTGAACACAAGGGAGTTTGCGTGCCTTGGTGCGCTGCCATGTTCAGATCAGCCCCATGGTCAAGTAATAAACTTGCGGCGTCAAGGTGTCCCCGGTACGATGCAGCGTGCAAAGGGGTTCCATGATTGCCACACTTTGCATTGACATCTTCTCCTCGTGCGACGATAAGGTGTTTTGCCAGCCCAATGAATCCACATAAAACCGCATAGTACAATGCAGTTGCCTCGGCAGGCGGTGGGTGTTCTGGGAGGTTGTCGATGGAATGTGGGACTGTACGCCCCTCCACATTGTGTATCCAGAAAGCCCACACTGGAAGGTATGGTTTGTGTGGGTCAATAAGGAGTTCTATCGTATCTTGAATTCGCGATGCCATGTCCCCAAACGTGGTGTGACCCACCCAGTATTCAGCAGCATAACGCGCAAGAGGAAACGTCTTGAGGCGCTCTTTGTCCACGCTTTCGTCCAATTGCAACAGCACCGCTATGCACGCGCGCGCAAGGATAGCGTGGGCAGCATCGAGGAGAATGTGGTAGTGACGTATGTTTCCAACTCCGGAGGTTCGCAGGCGATCAGAAATTAGGAATTCTTTCACCGAAAAGTGAGAAAATTGAACTATTTTTGAACTCATAACCGAGTCTGAGTCCGAGTCCGAGTCCGAGTCCGGAAGCGGGTTCGAGTCCTCGATGACGGCGATTAAAGTGGAACATGCAGAAAAGACTGCATCTTCTGCATTTTCAGCTCTCCAGCTCTCCATCAGATTGGCCCCAACATCTCCCTCAAACGAGATCGCGAATATCTCCGCAAGTTCTTCAACATGGAGTGGTCGAATAGCAGCAACCAAGCACTGGAACAGCCGATCTGCATGCTGCCGTTTCTCCTTCGGGATCTCCTCCAACACCCGTTCATACGTCTCGTCCAGAGTGGTCGGCAGTTCGTCCAGAGCCTTGCGAATACTCGAAGGCATGCATCGACGAAGCGTGTCCAGTTGGCAATACACCCATCGAAACCTGTTCGAGATCATGAGCAATGATCCCAACGTCGTATAGCAGAGGTGCCTCACATCCCATTGGCCCGTCCCGAGAGCGTTGCGATCACCAATTCCCTATCCTCTTCTCTCCATCTCCGCATTGATCTATCCTTCTCAACAAAAGAGCGGACATAGCTGTTAATATCCTCCCTTTGACCACTTTCTTCGTGAAGGGATACGCGGCACGATGCAGATGTCAAGGGGTTAAGAACGGTTTGAATGTCTTGCTCAGGGCGACTGGTGACGCAGACGAACAGGTTCGACAGGTTCGCCTCGACAAGATCCTCTACAAAGTCCAGAACCTCTTCGCGTGCAGATGGCGTTCCAGTGTTACTCGGACACTCGTCCAATGCGTCCATGATAATGAAAATCGGAACTTGTCCCGGAAGTGCGAGCATGGCTTTAAGACATTTTGCAAGGGCTGTATCACTGGGCCGTTCTGAGCCATCACGGCACGTGGTATGCAATTCATGAAGAACGTCCCAGCAACGGTTAGAGTCATAAGCAAGTTGGAAGAGAAGGGATGTCAACAAGCCGCGGACATCACGCTTCGAAGCGTCTTTATAATCGAAATAGTAGTAGGCGATCAGTGCCGGCGTGCCCTCTTGCATGCTCTTGATGTCCTCGATGACGGCGGAGCTTATCAGCAATAAGAACACCTAACCTCAGAGATAGACGAGAAACTGCATACCAAAGGATACTTTTGCCCGCGCCCGCTGAGAAATCGGGGAAGGAATTAGTGGTCATTATTGCAGAAAGAGGGAGAGAACGCACGACTACCACGGATCCACAATAGAGTCCCATTCTTCTTCCAATCTCGGAATGTGCCGCCTTGTATAAACCACGTCGCAGTCCCATGATGCTGAGTTTTGTATGCAGTATTATGACTTATGGAATGGTCTGGAGGAGAAAGCCATGTTCGAAGATCCCCACGCAACTGGTTTCCTGTGGACGTGTGTCAACCCAGATGGTCAATGATGGGTGTGAGGGTACACGAACGTTTGAGATCATTCGTTACTGTTTTGAAACAAAAGGTCAGGGTGTGCGCAAAGATGGACAGAAAATGCGCACCGTCTTTAGTCGCATTCAAGTTATGATCAATCATCTTGATGTTGTCATCGACGCCATACATAAGCTCCTGCGTCACTGTTACGTTGCCATCAATCTCATGGACGATCTCCTTGGTTGCCCCCATATTGTCATCGATCTCTTCGATCAGCGCCTTCGTCGCCTTAACGTTGCCATCCACATCCCGGACGACGTTATCGACGCCGTGTGTAACCTCCAAGGTTCTGGCCACCGTCATTAGGTTCTCCTCCTTCGTAAGCGTGTCCAACCGAGAAAGCGCATCCTCAACCTCCGTCTTTCCAATCAACCTCTTTAGAAACTTTTCTATACCATAATCAGTCAGGTAATGTCATACTAAAAAGGATCAACTCACTGATTCGCCTCTCGGTCATCGACTTGGTCGAAAGCGCGAGGATCGAAAGTAACTGCGCCATAATCTTCCCAAGTAACCCAATGAATTCGTCCGTTTGGGGCATCCCGACGTAGCTCTTCAGCCGTTGCAGGAAGAAGTGAATCCGCTCGAAAACGTGCATGAGCATATCGTGACTTGCCACAACATCTCTCACAGCCTGACAGTTGTATATCAACAGGTGACTGACATGGACATTACGAAGAGACCCACCCCGAGAAGGACACCGATACCGGTAAAGATTGTTTTTGCGGGGGAGAATGGCTGAGAACAGGATATCGGCAAATATCCATACCAAATAAACGAGGGAGCTTACCAATGCGATCCCTTCTCCAAGCGTATCTGAAAATGTAAATAGGATATTGACCGTCGGTTCCAACCATCTCATCAACTTCTCGTCGCCTTCACGAAATTTGCTGAAAGCCTGAGCCTGGGTGTGAAGTAGGTTTGAGATGTCCTCGGGACTGTGGCAGGTGTCAAGCTCGGCGGCCAAGGGATGGGTGTCCAGTCGTTTCCTCGTAATCTTCTGATACTCTGCCTCGGCAGCATTGAATACAGCGATAAAGTTATTGGTGGATGGGCCAGGTGTTTGATTGGATACAGACATCGGGATAGCAAGGGACAATGTGGGGGAAGCGTAAATTGGGAGTGAAGCTGGGAAGATGGGCTGAGGGGATGTGGTCGAGACGACTCGGAGATGAGCACAGCCTCGAGGACAAACAGCTGCTCTAAGGTATTCCTCAGCTGACTTGGTGATTAAACTCGATATAGAGAAGAGAGGCGCCCGAGTTGCCTGTGTCACGACCGCCAATAGTAGTGAGGACTGCGTCCAAACTTGGCACCTTGTTTGCGCTCTCGAAAGACACGACCCTTGATTATGGACCAAAAGACAACATTCTCTCAGGTGATTGTGATCGAATACCTAACTCGCCTCTGTCATGGATCAGGACCATGACGCTCAATTCCAGCCTCTGCAGTTGATTTGCACCGTTGTTGTGGACGGAAGAGGAGCTCGGACAAGCAACGATCCTACCTAATATAATTTTCTGACAGAGACGGATGTGCTTCGTTTCTTCAAATATGACTCTCCTTGCAGAACTCCAACGAGTGCATCAGTACTATTTAGAGTGACGGTAGTCCCACTCCGTAAACGGAGAGTATAGACTTTTTTTTAATATAACACACGTTGCCATCTGGCTGACGGTGGATTGGTACCGTACCTTGGAGGGTGACATCACACTACTGTGCATCAATCTGGCGATCCCCACACGCTGAGGAATGTGTTGAAACATAATGTGCCTGCAGGAGGCCTATATAGGCTAACTGCGCAGCACCCTTTCACACCCGGTATCCTGCGACCGGGACATCACCAAAGGTGAGTTGGCACCGCCCACAGAAAGGGACTGTCACAGGCTTCTGGAGAGGTAGGATGGGGTCATTTTAATGAAGCCCCATTAACACGTGAGGACGTTGGCCCCAGGAGGGATTCTGCATGCCACGCAGAAGGCCTCGTACCACCTATGATGATAAGAGAGCAATAAACCGAGAGGGCGATGTCGAAGAAAGGACGAAGGGATCCACTCCTTTCTACCTCTTTCTCGATCGCATACACCCCACCTCAGCGCCAAACCCGCCTTATGCTTCGAGGCTAATACTATTCTTGTCTTACCTACTACCTTCAGTTGTCGTCGACGCTACGAGAGCCGACAAGTACCACCTCACTTGTCACAAATTACATGGCCAGAGAGGTCCAGCCTTCCCAGCAATTACGAGGTCAAGGTAGAGCTCCTAGGTGGACCCTCTTTGTAAATTCAGAGCATGAAGTCTCACTCGGAGCGATCTTGGAAATGGTAGTTGTGCTTCTGTAAATACTCCACTTGAAATGAATCTACGTGAGGAAAGAGAATAAAAGACGTACATTGCCAGCGAGAAAAAACAGGTATATCATGTCCTTTGTTTCTGTAACTACCAGCTCCCAGTTCCCTGTACCCATCCGAGTTTTTCCCAATGAGCATGAAGGTACGGAATCATCGAGATCCACCCGTGGTTCCGTCAGTAAATCAGATCTGCGTGGAACATTAGCGAAAATTGTTCCAGGGTGACCAGCATTTAGTGGAGCTTCCAGCAAAGGTGAAGGAATCATGAATTGTGGTCCGCATTGGTCTGGATTGAATCCAACAAGGATAAGAACACGCACATGACGACTTCCTTTCTGGATTATGTCTGCAAGGAGCCAGCCCAGGAGGCGGATGCTGTTATAGGTGAGACGTGTGTTGTCGGGGCCGGGCCCGCGAATTGTCCGAATGCCCGTCCAATTCCCTCCACCGCGTTGACTTTGATGGCATGGGTTCGATGATTGCCGTCGAGAAAGTAAAATTCTTCGTCTTTCCCTTGCCTTCTTCTAATCCTACCATCTCTGCTACATTCCCGTCTACTGCATTCCCGCATCAACCTCCTTGTCGTCCCATCGCTTCACCTGTTCAAGTAAACTCATCTCCGCCTCAGAAGATCCATAAAATTTCTCTTCTCTCTCCTCTCCTTTTCTCTTTGACTCGGCCTCAACATGACGGCTTCTCCTCGATGCTCTCCACCTCGTGATAGCTGCAACTCAACGCCCGAAGATCATTCGCTCCATTTCAAGCCCCGGTTTGTCTCTCAATACCTCCTCACACGGACTCTCACTTCTCCGTTGGACTCAGACTTGCCCATCTCTACTTACTTTCCACCACGTTCTAGGACACTTTTTTATTCGCTACTTGTGGACCCGAACGGACGATTGTAGGTACACTACACACATGTATTAAAACTTACCCGCCGTCTTTCTGCAATAGTAATGTACCTTCCTATGCTTCGATGCCATCATGCGCCTATCTGGGCTTCCTTTTCTCTTTCTCTTCTTTCCTTTTCCATCTCGCCTTACACTCTAGCCCCCGACTCGAGATTGTTGAGACTGTCTACATATCTGACATCATTCTTGCTCTGACGTCGCCTCTACTATCCCCCATGCACCTCTCGTCTTCACATCCCCTCCATCCTCACACTGCTTCACCTTCGCTTTATCTTGCCTTCCTGTTCTGCCTCTTTCCCTCGGGACGACGCCTGCTGAAGGGGTGGATGACAAAACGAGTGGCAGAACAGCTCGTTGGGATACCCCTGTGCATTGCAGTTGTGAGTTCAACCAGCCCAGGATTGACAAGCGTATATGTGGAAAAGGTATAATATCCGACATGAGTTCGAGTTGATATCACTTTCTACTCGCCTTTGGCTATAAGTGCTATCTCAGATCTCAGCCACAGCCTCGTGGCAGACGTGGCAGCGTGGCAGATAGGACAAGGTACACGTGAGCGTGGCCGGCCGGATGCGACCGCTGCCCTCCTGAGCTGCTTTCACCACTGCCACTAGGAGCTCTGATAAGTACGTCTGACACCCCTGGAAGTATGCAAAGTTATCACTTGATACTGACTTACTTTTGCTTTTGCGTGCTCTGGGTCCCCTCTGCCATCCATTTTCACCATCAAGCAGCTGCTCCACATCAACCATTCATTCCCTAGCACTTCTTTGATGCTGACAGTCGAAGGCTTGAATCCCGGAAAGCATATTGCAGGTTGGGGTAGCGAGCTGCGTGTCAAACATGGCCGAGGTAAGTATTCGACTTCTATGTGAATGGTATTTTTGTTGACCCGGAGGGGTGGATCACGCTGGCACATGTGTGTCGAAGATGGCGATCTATCGTCTTTGAATCACCGGTTCGCCTGAATCTGACACTTTGGTGCAAAGCAAGCAAACCTGTGAGGGAAATGCTGGATATCTGGCCACCTTTGCCAATTGTCATAGATGGCCGTCCCCGCTCAGAGGAGGAGTGTTCGGATAACATCATTGCGGCACTCGAACACAACGATCGTATGCGTGGAATCAACATCCACATCAAGGAGTTGGGCTCAATTGAGGAATTGACAAAATTCTTCAACGCGATGCAGGAGCCATTCCCCAGAGCTGACAGATTTGACATATTTGACAACCTATGAAACAGCTCGTGAGACCTTCTTGGGCGGATCTGCCCCACGTCTTCGATCCTGCTGCTTGGATTACCTTCCATTCTCGGCATTACGACAGCTCCTTTTGTCTGCCCGTCACCTTGTTCATCTTCACCTCGGGGAGATTAACCATTATGGATACATTTCACCCGAGGCGATGGTCACTTGCCTCTCGGCAGCGACCAGCCTCAAAACGTTTCATCTCAAGTTCTTGCCCAATCAATCTCGCCCCGGCCTTGCAAGTCGATGACCGCCATCGCTCATATGTACTGTCCTCCCCGCTCTCACCGACTTTACTTTCTTCGGCGTCAGTGAATACACGGAGGACATCTTCTACCGAATCGACGCCCATCGGCTCTGTGCCGTCGATATATCTCACTTCCGCCAACTTCCTTCTGACGTTTCACAACTCTGCCAGTTCATCTGTCGTACAGAAGCACTCAGCGCACTCAATGTCGCAAATGTGGCCTTTAAAGATTGTTGCTCTAGGATCGAACTTTCCCAACAAATGCTGGGAGATTCTCGTCCGAGGATCAGTCTGTCAATCGAGGGCCTCAGGTTAGATTGGCGGCATCCATCCATGGCCCAGGTCTTTAGCTCATTATCACCCACTCTCTCCACTTTGGAAACACTCAACGTCTGCGAGAGGGGATTCGCACCAGGTTGGCCGGGCAAAGTGGAGAACGACCGATGGCTTGAAGTTTTCCACCCATTTACCTCTGAAGAATTTGTACCTATTCAAGAACCTTGTACCATTTGTCGTGCCGATACTGCAACTGCTCGCGGAGGAAAGAGTAACAGACATGTTTCCCGTGCTTCAAAGACTTTATTTGGAAGGATTTCAGCCATCGGGACTCATCCAAGGGGGTATTGGCCAATTCGTCGCTACGCGACAATCCATCAATCATCCTGTTACTGTCGAACCCTGAGATGTACCGACGGACCACGATAAATGCATGGGAAGTCAATGATTGATGAGCGCTCTTTGCTTCCCATCCATTCACGTTTGTTGTCATCCACTTAGATCCTACCGTCGTCATTTATGCCCATCGTTTGCCACCGAGACAGATGTTACTTTTGCTAGTCTTACTGGTGACATCGCTCTGATCCCTACTGTATCTCAAACCCAGTATGCTCTGTGACACACCGTGCAGTAATGCGAATGTAGTTATCTCAAGAATATGGTGAGATGCAACATGTATTGAAGCATGGCGAAATAAATATGATAACGCCAGATACCCGCGCTTGTAGGCGGGATGCTCTCTTTATGTATGCTTCCTTTTACTATTAGTATTTTCGCTTCTCGATGGGGACTCGACTCGGGTGCACGGTCACACCCTTGGCGAAAGTTCAAATCTTTTTTTTTCTCCTTCCATGTGTCAAGATGGGCATAAGTGACAACGGTAGGATGTGAGCAGATGTCGACCAATGGGAAGCAAATAGTACTCATCGATCATTGACTTCCCGTCCCGGTCTGTCCCAGGGTTCAACGTTCAACAGTCACGGGGCGATTGATGAGTTGTCGTGCAGCGACGGATTGGCTAATACCCTCCTGGATGGGTCCCGATGGCTGGAACCCTTCTAAATAAAGTGTTTGAAGCACGGGTAACGCATCTGTTACTCTTTCCTCCAGGAGCTGTAGCAGTGCAGACATGACAAGTGGTACAAGGTTCTTGGCGATCGGCACAAATTCTTCACAGAGGTAAACGGGTGAAAAAGTTCAAGCCATTGGCCGTTCTCCATCTCGTCTGCCCAACCTGGACTTGGTGGAAAATAATGAAATTGATTCTCCTAGACGTTGAGCGTTTCGAAAGTGGAGAGAGTGGGCTATAATTCGATAATTGGCTACAGACCAGTGCCAGGGATGGAAGCCGCCAATCTGACCCGTCGCGCTGGATTGACAGGCTGATCCTTGTACGGGAATGTGCCAGTGTTTGTTGGGAAAGTTTGACACAAGAGTAACAATCTTCAAGGACTACATTTGCAATATTGAGTGCGCTGAGTGTTTCTGTACGATGGATGAACTGGTGGAGCTGTGAAGTGTCAAATGTGAGCTTGGGGAACAGAAATATATTGACGGCGTCGAGTATAGGGGCATCTATTAGAGAAAAGAGGTCCTCTGAGTATTCATTGACACCATGGAATACAAAGTCGGTGAGGGCGGGGAAGATAGTACGTATGAGTGGGGGTGGATGGCGGGCTGCAAGGTTGGGGCCAGATTGAGGCGATAGGAATCTAAGATCAAGCATTTTAAGGCTGGTCGCCGCCGAGAGGCAAGTGACCATCGCCTCAGGTGAAATGTATGCAAAATGTGGAATCTTCACAAGGTGAAGACAAACGAGGTGATGGGCAGACAAAAAGAACTGTCGTAATGCCGGAAATGGAAGGTAATCCAAGGAGCAGGATCGAAGACGTGGGGCAGATCCACCCAAGAAGGTCAGAGGAAGGACCAGAGTTACATAGGCAGACAGAAATATCAGATCTGCCAGCTCTGGAAATGGCTCCTGCATCGCTTGTGCGAATCTTCTCAATACCAAACTTGAGACTCTCTCAGCTTCCTCTGCCACATCGATGTAGATTCCGCACGCACAATCCTTGTGCTCGAGTCCAGCAATGACACTGTCCGCACCCTCCTCTGAGCAGTGACGGCCATCTACGACAATAGACAAAGGTTGCCAAGTATCCAGCATCTCCCTCACAGGTTTGCTTGCCATGCAGTGAAGTGTCAGATTCAGGCGAACCGGTGATGCAAAGACGATGTATTTCCATCTTCGACACGCATGTGCCAGCGTAATCCACCCCTCCGGGTCAACAAAAATAGAGATCGAATACTTTCAGGAGGACCTCGTTTGGAAGTGTTTCGATGGTCACTGGTTGGTAAAGTGGGCCGGTGCCATCCCAAATCAGTCAGTGATTGTTACAACTGCACATTAACACTTACCTCGGCCATGTTTGACACACAACTCGTTACCCCGACCTGCAATATGCTTTCCGGGATTCAAGCCCTCGACTGTCAGCATCAAAGAAGTGCTAGGGAATGAATGGTTGATGTGGAGCAGCTGTTTAATGCTGAGGATGGATGGCGGAGGGTACCTAGAGCACGCAAAAGCAAAAGTAAGTCGGTATCAAGTAATAACTTTGCATTGCATACTTCCAGACAGCAAGCTCCTCCACGAGTTCCTTGACACATAGAGGCCCAACAGCGGTAGTGACACAGTGGAGGAGACAACGCGTTTGCTCCACATTTCCCTTGTTGATCTCCCTTAACATCCGTCCGTATGTCTCGTCCAGCGTTTCGGGTAATTCAGCAAGAATCTCCCCCACACACTTGATGGAAGACAGTGTCGCAGCGATTCCAGCTGACAGTACACCCATGGAAACCTATTCGAGCAAAATGAAAACTTACAAGCACATCGAAAACGGTACACTTGGATTCTCTCAGCTTTTTCGAAGAGTGTCTCGACGACCAGCCTCGTGTCTTCCTCATGCCATCTCCGCATCTTCGTATCCGAGAAAACGACAGAAGTAATATAATCGACTATATCTTTCTTTTTCCACTCTGGTCATGCAGTGACATCACAGAGAGATGTCAAAGGTTCATGAGTAGTTTGTATGTCGTCCTCCAGACGGCTTGTGACCCACCTGTACAGATTCTGGAGTTTTGGGCCAACAAGATCCTTGACAAGGCCAAGAGGTTCCCTTGAAGCTGGCATCCCAGAGTTGTTAGGACGCTCATCGAGTGCGTCTACAATAAGACAGAGAGGGCGTTCAGCGGTGTGTGAGGGCATCTCTTTGAGACATTTTGTCAAGGCACCATCACTTGGCCTTCTTGCGACATTGTCATGTGCCGAATGAAGTCGAGAGAGTATATCACAGAAAGGATTGTATTGGGATGAGAGGTGGGAAAGAACGGAAAGAAGTACCAGTTGGAAGTTTTACGGAAGGTGGAGACGACTCGCGAACGCGAGGAGAGGAACGCGAACGCAACTGTATATTTTTGAGGCCCCTTTGAGGCCTTCTCTTTTTATACGTACCTACATGTATAAAAGAGGAGGCGCGGGAGCGAGGAAGAACCAAAGCCAAAGGAGAAAGGAAATTTCGGCGCGAGTGCGGCAATCGGTCCGCTTCCCGTTCCATCCGCGCAAAACGAGAATCGACCCCCGTCGCGCGTGCCGCAAGCGTGGCGACTTTCACCATGTACTGCAGTACTCGGTGCATTCAGAAGTTTTGAGATACTCCATAATGTAACGAAGCAAGCAACTCAGCGCGTAGTGACGTTACAATGCGCTCTCCCCTGCTCCCGCTCTTTTCATCTACCAAACATGTCCCTGCGCCAGCTCGGAGGAGGGGGAGGGGCTCAAGATTTTTGAGAGCTTCTGGAAGAACAGTCCAGTTTCAAAATACCGAGTCAAATGAGGAATCTGCAATTCTTTCATAGGCAGGTAGTAGTGGTGCGTGGCCCTCTTTTTCCCAGATCAATCAAGTCTGTGCAGCGGCCTGATGCAACTGGGTCGCTGGCATGCACGGAGGTTGAAGGGAGAGAGGAAGGTGGGACTTGGATTCTCCATGCAGGCTGAGGACTCCTGTATGGGTGCTTCTGTAAACGAGCTACTCTTAGGCACTTTCAACATAAGATCTGTGATGCGTCATTGGCTACTCCCCAGCTACTATTGAACAGATGGGCAGTGGCTGCAAGTAGCGAGACGCTTCTGTAGGCCCGACAGGCATCCATACGACCAAACGATACATGTACACTATCTGCCGAGGGTCCAGAAATGCGCAGGGTCCAGAAATGCGCCAAGGCCAGCTCCGCTCCTAGGTTCACAAAGAGTACCATATCATTCAACTTGAACTCGGGAAGGCGGAGCAATCCTAGGAATGTCTCCCTCCTAGCGGCCGTCAGGTAGGACAACGAAGACAAGACGTTACATTGGCTTAGGTAGGAAAGAGACAAAAGAAGCGCGAGCATTCGCCAGGGTATGGTATGGACCTCAGCTGCGAGTTTGAGTCCCCATCGAGAAGCGGAAGTACTAGAAGGAGAGCAGCCCCCCTGCAAGCGCAGATATCATTTTCAGATTCATTTCGCTGCACTTCAACACGCATTGCATCTCACGAAATTCTTCAGATAAATAACTACAATCGGGCTACAACACGATGTGCCACAGAGCATGCCGAGTTTGAGATATAGTACAGATCAGAGCCGAGTCACCGGTAAGGCTAGCAAAAGTAATGTAACATGAGTTCTCAGGCAGCAAACAATGAGCATAAATGATGACAGCAGGATGTAAGCAGATGACAACAAACTTCAACGGATCAAGCACTCATCGCCCGGTTCATCCCAGGGTTCGACAGTGACAGTGTGATTGATGGATTGTCGCGCAGCGACGAATTGGCCAATACCATCCTGGATGGGTCCCGATGGCTGGAATCCTTCCAAATAAAGTCTTTGAAGCATGGGAAACACGTCTGTTACTCCTTCCTCCGGAAGCTGTTGCAGTATAGGCACGACAAGTGGTGCAACGTTCTTGGATAGGTACAAAGTCTTCACAGAGGTAAACGGGTGGAAAACTTCAAGCCATCGGTTGTTCTCCACGTCGCCTTCCCAACCTGGTCTAGGTGGCTGGAATCCCCTCTCGCAGACGGTGAGGGTTTGCAAAGTGGAGAGAGTGGGTGATAATGAGCTAAAGACCTGGGCCAGGAATGGAGGCTGCCAATCTGACCCGTCGCGCTCGATTGACAGACTGATCCTCGGACGAGGATCTCCCAGCATTTGTTGAGAGAGTTTGATGCTAGAGTAACAATCTCCAAGGACCACATTTGCGATATTGAGTGCGCTGAGTGCTTCTGTGCGACAGATGAACTGGCGGAGTTGTGAAACGTCAAAACTGATTTGGTGGAAGAGACTTATATTGACGGCGTCGAGTAGAGGGGCATCGATTCGAGAAAAGAAATCCTCCAAGTATTCACTGAAGCCGTGGAAAATAAAGTCGGTGAGAGTGGGTAGGATAGTACGTATGAGTGAGGGCGGTCGTCGACTTGCACGGTCGGGGCGATATTGAGAGGGCGAGAATATGAGATCAAGCGCTTTGAGGCTGGTCGCCGCCGAGAGACAAGTGACCATTGCCTCGGGTGAAATGTACGCGAAATTTGGAATATCCCCAAGGTGAAGATGCACAAGGTGACGGGCAGACAAAAGGAGCTGTCGTAATGCCGGAAGTGGAAGGTAATCCAAGGAGCAGGATCGAAGACGTGGGGCAGATCCGCCCAAGAAGATGTCAGGAAGGACCACAGTTGTTCCATAGGCTGACAGATATGTCACATTTGTCAGCTCTGGGAATGGCTCCCGCATCGCTCTGGCGAATCTTCCCAATACCCAAATTGAGACCTCCTTCTCGGTGTAGATGTAGATTCCACGCACACGATCCTTGTGCTCGAGTGCCGCAATGATGTTATCCGCACCCTCCTCAGAGAAGCGAAAGCCCTCTATGACAATAGGCAAAGGTGGCCAGGTATCCAGGGTCGCCCTCACAGGCTTGCTTGCTGTGCAGCGAAGTATTAAATTCAGACGAACCGGTGATGCAAAGACGATAAATCGCCATCTTCGACACACATGTGCCAGCGTAATCCACCTCTCCGAGTTAACCCTAAAACTATTCACATAGAAGTCGAATAATTTCAGGAGGACCTCGTCAGGAAGCGTTTCAATGGTCACTGGTCGGTGAAATGGGCCAGTGCCGCCCACAATCAGTCAGTGATGGCTACAAAAGGCACCTAACGCATTAACACATACCTCGACCATCTTCGAAGTAATAACGTTGCATACTTGCAGGCGGGGCGTTAGACTTACTCCTGATGGCGGCGGCAGAAGCAGCTCAGAAGACATGATGCATGCAGCAACTTACATGGCCAGGCTCACGTGTACCTTGTACCTGGCGTCTATCCTCCAACCAGGCTGATCCTCCAACCAGGCTGTGGTCTCGATGCCGGGCCGACATCTGAGCTGATAACCAAAGCGAGTAGAAAGTGATACAGTATCAACTCGGACTTATACGCTCGTCAATAGAATAGGGGGAATTTGTCATCCCTTTCGGCATGCGTAACAGTGGGATAGATTGCAGTACTCCGCGCACGAGATTCTCTGTAACGAAGTAGCTCAGCGAGACCCACCAAATGCCATCTCATTTGTCTGTTTTTCCCCTCTTCCAGAAACCCTACTTTCTACCTTTAACTTTCATCCCCCTTCGATACACTTGCTGTGTCTATAAGTGACGTTACAGTATGCTGTATGCCCTCCGCCGCTGCCGCTTTCTCATGTATCAACCGTGTCCCTGCCCCGAACGTTCTTGTTATTTTTGTGCACAGCTTGGAGGAGAGAAAGACTAAAGATCTTTGAGAGCTTTTAAAAAAACCATAAACCAGTTTCTAACTAACTGAGGCGAACGCGGGAAGCTGCATTCTATTCATTGGCACTTTGGCAGGCAGTAGTAGTGGTACCCGCGGCCCCTCCTTTGGACAGATCAAGAATTGATCAAGTGCATGCGGCTGGGTGAGGCGGCTGAATCGCCAGCGTGCACGGGATCTCCATGTAGTCTGAGGGGCCATGAGTGCTTCTGTGTGAAAGTACTTCTGTGTGAACGAGCTGGCCTTTGGGGACTTTCAACATGATGACCTGTGATACCTCAACGGCTACTCCCCAGCTACTCTAGAACAGTTGGGCAATGGTTGCGAGTAGCGAGAGGCCGCTGTAGGCCAGACAGAAATCCATCCGAACGAGTCAAACGAAACACGTACATTATCTGCCAAGAGTCCAGAATGCGCCAAGGACAGCTCCGTCCCTAGGGCCCTCAAAGAGTAGTACCTTGAACATCCCACTCGGGGGAGTCAGAGCAGTGCGTCAGGTAGGACAACGAGCACAAGACGCTATTCTGCCCTAGGCGGGAGAGAGAGAGAGAGAGAGAGAGAGAGAGAGAGAGAGAGAGAGAGAAAGTGGGAACTTTTGCCAGGGTGTGACCGTGCACCCACCTCTGCTGCGAGTTCGAGTCCCCATGGAGCAACGGAAGTACTACTAGTAAAAAGGAAGCCGTATAAGAAGGGAGCAGCCCACCTGCAAGCGCAGGAGATGGCATCGCCAGCCGTCGATGCTGCTGCACGATAGCGTCGTAGAGTTCTACCCTGCGGCTCGCGCTTTCACCACTTCACCGGCCGGCCTACAATGGGCACCTCAAAAGAACTTGGGTGCCACTTCGTCAACCATCATAATCCTGATTTCAGCGTCCAAACTCATCTAGGAAAGTATCCAGCAGCAAGTTTTTTCGGCCACTGTGATCGCCTCGATGTTACGCAGTTATCCACGGTGCAGATCCTAATGAACGGGATAATGAAGGCTCAGGCTGGACCCCACTCCATAATCATTCGTCATGGTGGGAGAAGCAGCCTACATACGTCACGAGCACAGGGACCGTCCTTCCTACTCCCCGTTAGCGGGGCCCAGAACCCAGGGGTCTAGACGGCTGAGGGTGATGCATGCATGTTTGACCTTTGCCAATTGTGGCGTTTCTGAGAAAAGCCATGGACACGCGTGACCGTGCGAATTTATAAACACAAGCAAAGTAATCAGATATTTCTTTCGATTTGCGCTTGATTGACCACCACCATTTGCGATGGAGCCGTCCGTTTTCTGCACGAACTGAATAACATGAGGCGCTTTTTTCCAATGTCGCCACTACTCTTCTATGGAACGTCTGGCGCTATACTACATACATGCGGGGAGTCCGGGTCTGCCACTGCCCTGGGGGGGGCAAAGAAGCAACAATTCTAATCCCATTCTGCCCGGCCATGAGAAGAGGGAAAGAGACTGGACCGTCTCGTCTGGTTCCGTGTCCCCGGAGCCGGAGTGGGCATCGTCATCGCCATTGGCATCGTTACCGGTCACTGGCACGGTCACCCACATATCGGCAGCATACATCTTCTCCGCCTGCGCGAGCGCCTCCTCGCGTTCCCGCAGGAGATTCTCCATCTCAGCTCGCAGGACCATCTTCCGCACGCGGAAGCGCTCCAGCGTCTGTGCGATCTCGGTGTCCCTCCTCGCGTGCCAGCTCTCCTCCATGTGCCAGGGCATAGCCTTGTTGGTTTCGTCATGGGGTCAGGGGTCGTCCCGGTTCTGTGTTGACGGTGACACCATAGGTTGTGGCCGGACTCTGGAGGAGGATGCAGCGATGTGGTCTCCGCGTGCCGTTCATCGGTTGTTTCCTGGGTTGGCGCGTGTTCTTCTTGGATTTTTTGCGGTGCTGCGTGCGGAGGGCCGCGGCGCCTGAACTCGAACATGCCTCTCCGTCAGTGTTGTCGACCATGTCCACGTCGACCGTCCCCGTGCATGTTTGATCTATCGGGCCACCGTGCATAGTAGATGCGTTAGGGACCACTTCGCAGCTGAAGATGTAAGTGGCTTGCTCTCACCTCTCTTGCTACTGCCGGCTACGGGGTTGTCATCTGTGCTACTTCCTGGGTTCGAGGGCCTTCCCTTGCGGCCCTTTGCATCTGGGCGAAGATTGTATGACATGATAGAGCAGCAGGTGGGAGTTGTCGGTTGAAAGGAGGAAGCGCTGGAATCTGCTGATGAGTGGCCTTAGATAGCGATGACGGATTGGTACTCTCTGCACACATTATCCATTTTGGCTTTCTTTACAATAAGTCATTTCGTTTCACAATGGTCGGGAGGGCCTGCTGTGCTGTGGGCTGTGGTTCACATAGATCGTATTTGTGGAACTAACCTAGCTCAGGATTGTACTCGTGGTTTCTTGAATCATTAGTGGCCTGGGATTGACTTTTGCCACATGTCAAAAGCCCCGTGTTGGCTTTGCCGCGCTGTATAGCATGCATGTCCAGATCTCTGATCGAAATGCGAAAAAAGAAACATAATTCTGATCCAGATATTCGTGCGTTCATCCTAAATAAAGTACAGTACACGCCACGCCACAAAGTGCAGTTCTTTCGTGCAGGTGCGCTGCCACCACTCGAAATGAATCAAGTCAACACAAGGGATAGATCTAGGTCTCGCGTTGATTTAAGGGAAGGCTTAAGTACCGCAGTCCTACCCTTCCTCTTCGCCCTCCGGGTCAGTGTTGCGTACCGCGAGAAAGCCTCAACCCGTCGAAGAGGCGTGGACGGATAGATATGGCATCGGGAACGATCTTTACATGCTTGCCATCGACCCATCGTCCATTTCACGAGGTGGTAGGAGTTTTAGGACGACGCACGACACGATTATGGTCCCCCATTGAAACACCTTCTCTGGCAGACCATCCCCCTTGGGGTGCCCACTGATGGACGAAGTAACAGCAAAGATTGATTATGGAGTCTGCGAGTTTCCACGTCTATAGGGCGGATCTTCACAGTACGAACGATGACCATCATGTAAAGGTCTGCGAAGGACCCACTCCCCCACGTTCCCAGACGGGACACACAGGTGGGTGTATCTGTACGTGCAGCTGGGATGACTTTCAGGTCGCGGTTGTGTCCCGGTCCTTACTTCGCACACAGGAGCATCTAAGCAAATGTCACTGGGACATTGTCCGCCCTCAAAAATTGCACCACGGCACCTCACTTTATCAATCAGACTTCCTACATCGAGCCAGCTTCCTGCTCTGCTATTCAAGCGGCGGGATCGAACCCGACGCGAATGAGTGGCTGATAGAGCAGCTTGCCGATTTCCAAGTCGCGAATGCAAAGGCCATGAACGTCGAAGAGTCAAAGAATATACACGACGTCGACGAGTTTTTGACCGAAGATTTAGGTGCGAGAAACCCGGCGGCTCCTTGAACTTGAATCCACGGGAAGAACTATACTTTTATAGCCTTCTTATCTGGGAACATGACGCGCTGGTGCGGATCTAAGCCCCTGTGCCTCGGCTGAAGGAAATATACTAGTCATCATCGCAGGCGTGTGGTTTGTATATTCACTAGTGCGCGCGTTGCCCTTGTCCTGCCCTGAGTAGGGATGGAAGTACTGATACTCGAGAGGAAAGGAGGAATCTGAAAGATTGTCGATGTTGGTCGTGTCGGGGTCGCGATAACGTCTCATCATATCCCGCCTTCGCTAAAAGATACTCGTAGGCAACCAGTCGCGGGAGCGCCTTCAAAATTGGCTCTCTCCTCCAAATCCATCGCACTCAGCGCGACGGAACTGCGACATGGCTCATCCACGTGGTTCTTTCAACGAAATCAACTGGTTCCCTTTTATGGATACACGGAAAACGTAACTGTCATCCTCTCCATTCGTCCCGCTAATGATGGCTCCTGGTTTCACAGCTGGTCCAGGTAAGACCATCCTTGGGTATGTTATTCTCCGAATGTTTCAGTCCCCTCGGGTTTATATTCTCGACCAGCTCCGCAAATAATAGAAGATATCAAGACCATGTATAAGGCCGGATTAGCCATGATTCGCTTATTTCTATTTCGACTTGAGAGATTCCTTAGAACGTGACATCCGCAACCCACTCTTCTCTATGCTGGTTCAACTCTGCGACCAATCGACCAATCCAACCACTCTTGGACGTGCGTGGCAGTAAACAAGGGACACTTTGACGTTGCACGTCTGTTATTGGAGCACGGGGCAGACGTAAGCAATAGGATATCCAGCTGGACCCTATTGCACCATGCGTCTTATGACGGGAACGGCGACGTCGTCCAGTTGTCACTCGAGTATCGAGCAGATGTAGACCGCAGGGCCGACCGGGGCAGGACTCCGCTAGCACCTTGCGTCCAAGGGTGGACGTCTGAAGGCCATGCAGTTATTGCTAGAGCATGGAGCGGATGTGGACAGCGTCATGGATTACGGCTGGACTCCATCTCTTCGAGCCTCTGCCTGAATCAAAAAACTTGAAGCCGTACGTTTACTATTCTGCCGTGGTGCCAATATCGAGGCTGTAGATGAACGGGGGCATGACGGCGTTACAGTACACTGGGCATCGTCCCTCGTTGGAAGCCTCGAGGTCACACGAGCCCTTCTCGAAGGTGGCGCGTCACGTGCGCGCACGGGCCAAGTCAAATCAGACGCCGTTCGAGATGGCGTCACAAAATAGATATCGCGATACCGCACAGCTACTGTTGGAGAACGGTGCAGAGGCAGACTCGGAGTATAGTGTAACAGCTACTACTACTACTCCTATGGTTTTCCCATTATGGCCTACTTAGTTTATAGATGTCTTATTCAAATACAATCATTACGATCGCGTCCCGTGCAACGCACCGGCGGATTGTTGAGTTCGCTTAGTCAGCAGTCGGCTTGGACCAGCGAAGGCTTTGCCACACGTTGAGATGATATGACCGTACGTACCTTTGGTGAGCTGGTGAGCGCTGTAGCGCTGTGAGCAACAGGGGTACACCAAGAAGCAAGAAGCAAGAAGCCACAGATGTACAGGATCGCGAGAATGCTCAAAGAATACGATTGATAGGGTCATCATCTAAACATAGCGTCTAAAGGGACCGATTCTGCCCTCTACCCTCGTAGCGTACAACATGCGTGTATCCCCCACAGCTGAAACAACAATAACGATGACCGACTGCAGCACAGGCATCCCCACAAGTGACAAGTGACAAGTGAACAAAACAAAGGGAAAAAAAAAACGCAAATGGAATGGGTTCGTCCCCGGGCCCGCTTTCAAGAAAGATCGAACCCTGCGCCCGAGTATAACGCCTGGAGGAGCTTTTGGCGAAGAACACCCTCGCTTTGATACCGCGGTAGCTGTTGTAGATCGGCAACGAGGGAGGGATCAGCTCGATGTATTCGGATGCAAACAAGAGCATGAGGGTGGGACAGTACCTTGAGCAGGTTAACGCATGTGCTAGAAGTCGGCAGGCGATTTTCGTCGCCCCCGGCGTCGCGAATGCAAAACATAGGGACGAGGCCGCTAAAGCCGCTATACAAAGGGTGAGACCGCACGTCAGAATTCTCCGCACCGTGACTAGGCAGGTCGTCTCTGGTGATACAGTACGCACAGTAGAGGGGGCCTTCCGACACTTGTTACGAAGCGTAACAACGCCCGGCGTTGTTCGGTGTCGAAGCCCTCCACGACCTATAAAGAAATGGAATTAGAAAAAGCGGGAAATCTGTGACACCAGGCCTCTCCCGCCTACAGTATGTACGTACCTTCCAAAACGCGACAATGGTCGGTTCCTTGTCGTCATATAAGCCGCCGTAGTTTGTGTTCCGCCGCAGGTCATTGATATCGATAGGGGTATTCACGCCGCCGAGTAAAACTTGCAATTCTTGCTGATTGAACATCCTATCGCCATTCATCAGGTGAAAGAAAGGAAGTCAAGGCAGATGTATGCGTACCGAAGCCACTTTGCGTCGATTATCTCTGAAAGTCCCTCAAAGAACGCATCGCTCTGCTCCTTGATCTGTCTCGTCAGGCGGTAATGTGACACGCGGAGGATGTACTCGAGTTTGTTCTCTTGCGATACAGGAACGTTGCTACCGTTAGGTTTCAGGTCAATTGTTCGTGTAACGCCAAACTCTGCGCAGACAAACGTTTAGAATCACAGACTCCTTTCTGTTCGAGATCCAACACCCACCTTCATCAACAATCGTGAAATTCAGCGAAAGCTCTTCTGGATTTCCGGTGTAGTGCTTCAAGAACATCAAACCCTGGTACAGGTCTGGGTCAAGTGAGGCGAGGTCGTCTAGGAAACTCTGCTTGCCCAGCCACTGTAGTGTCAGCGGAGATTAACATCTATAAGTGGACGCGACGAAGTGAGAACGAGCAAACCTTGGAAAGGAAGAAGCCAGCAAATGCCACGTCCACCAAGATACCTTCGTAGAGTGCCTTGCCCAAAATTCGGCCAATAAATCGATACCAATTAAGGCTGTGTGCTTCAAGGAAATAAACTTTGATTCGATAAACGACGCAGGGTTAGAGAATTGCTTACGTTGTGTCGCGTAGGAGCCATGGTTGGGATACAATTCGTTTTTCTTGTTAACCAACCAAAGTCCTCGGTTGCTGTCAAAAACTTCTTTCGAGAGATCGGTGAAGAACTCCTTGAAGACGCCACCACCATCAATACCCATCCTGTGCGAAACACGTCAGTCTGTCCCACAGTCAAGATACGCCATATACACTCACTCCTTTTCACCGAATTGATCTATGAATGATATCACAATGGGATGCTTCAAGTTCGCATCTCCGAGTTTGTCGAAACCATCTTCCGCAATGTGACCGCGGCGCACAGTGATGCGTGTGCGCAAATGAACCCATCGAACGAGCGAGGGTCCGCTCCAATGTTGCGCTTGTCATTCTCGATGAATGACCTAAAAATCTTTACACGGGCTTCGAAAGGGATGGCAAAGGGTATATTGTTGAGCACGCCAAGCCGTGGCGATAGGTCCGCGATAGAGCGCCTCGTGAGGGGCCGCGCACCGACAGGCTGTACGAATTGCTGCTCCTCGACTCTTTTGGAACCGATCAGGGGACATCAGATAAAATAGTAATAACGCTTACATGGCAGCTTCGATGAACGACCGAATATCAATATGTTCGTTCACCAGCCAGTGGTCAGATGGTGTGAATGGCCGTCTCGAACTGCAAGGTCCTAGATTAGCTCACGAGTATGCGCGAGGAGTCTGATGTGCGTACTCTCGCGCATGGACTGCTTGCAGAAAACGTGTAACCTTTCGCCGCACGGCTTCCCATTTGATATTGAGACCGGGAACGCGACCATTCTGAGCACCGATCTGGCCTTCTCTCCAAAAGAGTGTGAAAGCAATGTTCAAGAGCTTCCGAGATAACGATGTGATCTCGTCCAGAGTGAGCGGGTTACGTGGGGCATTCGCACGGGCTGGCGTGCCGAAGCTGGAAAAGAACTCGTCATCCCCCATCGTGAGAAGGGAATGAGTGTATAAGTCAGTCAGGAAAAGAAGCGGGAGCCAAGCGTCCGCATTTGCGGTGTCTGCGAATGCATCAGCGGGTAGATAATAAGATATAAAGGGTATGACATACCCAAGAGCGTGGCCAAACTGACTTCTTTCCCCAGTGGAGAGCTTCGCACATAAACACGATATAACTCGCGTACGAACCCGCCGCCGGTTGACACAACGATCGTGCTCAGCACACTATCTATGCGCAAAGGTAATGCAGAGCAGAGTGCGAAGAGGAAATCGCAGAACGCAAGCCGGCTAGTAGAGTTGTTCTGGGTGGCGCGGATAAGCGAACTGATATGAGTGGGAGCTGGAAGCGTCTGCAGTCGCTTTGAAGTACGCTCATCCAGGCGAGGTATCCGAGTTGCTGGAGAGGCTGGTATGTGTGTGTCGTCTTCCGAGTCCGAGTCACTTTCCAATTCCGCGCCCTGTTTCCCAGCTGCCACAGAGGACTTGGGCTCCAGCACACCACTGGGAAGGGTGCTCATGACCGCTGCTGAGAGGTGCAGGAGGGTTGTGAGGGACGCAGAAGGAAGTGTGGTATATCTGGGAGGAACAAAGGTTGCCATGTTGGCGAGGAGGTGCACCTTTGCTGCTATCCCGAGAACAGAGGCTAGTCGAGAAATTGACGGGGAGAGTACAGAGGCGGCGGAGAGTGGTAAATTGGCAGAAAAATGAGACAACGAAGTAAGAGGGATTCGATTAGGCAGGAGGGGGAGCGTTAAGATGTGCTGAAAGAGGGAAGTGTATGCTTCTGAGAACGACTCTGGATGGGACGAGCCGAATGTTCTTAGAGGATAGGTGAGGAGCGGAACCAGAAGAGGGATCGGTGGCGACCCTTTCTCGTCCACGGGCTACAGAATATGCGCGTCAATTAGAAGCTCGTTCGCAGGAAATAATCCAGATGTCGACGCACAATTTCCCCCAGAGCTCTCGCTAGTAAAGGATACAACCCATGTCGAAGAAGATAGCCGGAGATGTTGGTTCGCAGATCTTCTGAGCCTGCACCCAATGCTTGCGCGGTCGACGTAGGCGAGAGAAGCTTGTCGAGGATATGAAGGTGATGGAGTGAAGCGGGAGCCCTGTATGGATATGGATCGGAATGAGGCGCACACGGACGAGGGGGATGGAAGGACACACCGAGGCGAGTTCGCAAGGGAGAACAGCAGAAGGACGGCCATTTTCCGAATGAGTACGATCCAACGATCCAAGTCAGGTCCTCTGACATAATGTAGAAACCAGGCTGAGAGTGAAGCGATGAACGGTTAGTCAAGGATGGTCCACGTGCAACAATGGTGAACAACAAGGTTGAGCGGTGAATTCGAGAGAAAGTGGCAAAAGGAATGGTGGCGGCGATATTTCCACACTACGTAGGCAAGGGGGCATACAAAGTTCGCTGTTAGGATAGGAAGGTAAGGCTCACCGTCTCCTGCATGGACCACTCTCTCCGACCACTGGGCGAGTAACGAGTCATTGTGTCCGATGAGAAGGAGGGCGCGCATCCCATTTAACCCAAGAATATCCTCCTGGAACATCTCTTTGAGGATATGCTTAACCACACGAGACTGCTGAGAACTGCGCCAGCATGTCTGGATAAGGATAGCACTCTCATGACGGCGGCGGATCTCTTCACGTTCAGTTCTCCTAGCCTTGGCATTATGTAGTAGATCGGTCTGCGAAGATACGGAGGTTGCTCCGCCAAGGTTTATTTTCCTGCGTTTTTCTTGCGCGAATGGGAGCATCGAGGAGGAGATGGAAGAGGAGGACCTCTGCCCAACTCTCTCATTACGCGGCCCTTAGCGCCCGCTGACTTGACAATCCACGGCCCGGAGTTTACACGACGCGACGAAAAAAGATGACCCCGACCCGGATTGAACGGATGACCTTGAGGAATCACAGAGTACTGGAATCTCACGCTCTACCACTGAGCTACGGGGTCACAAACCTGAGGTAGCTCCTTTCCACTTAAGCTCTGTGATAGGTCGTTGTCTCTTGTGAAAGAATTGCAGTACAGCAGCCATCCACCATGTTACCCCAATTGTCGGGGCAGGGACGAGCTCCCAAGGAGGACAGGTCCCCTTATATCCCCAAACCACTCTCAATGATGGCTAAAGCGGCACCTATAACCGTACCCTCAAGCAACTCGGAGATCTGATCCTCTATATCGATGTCTATCCACCAATAACTCAAACTGACGGCTCCGTGCCAGCCCTCGTCTATTTCCACGGAGGTGGGATGACCGTCGGGGATCGCGCAAGTTGGTTTCCTGCTTGGCTTCAGAGTGCGCCTTCTCGCTCTTCTCGTGTCTGCATGCACACCCTTACTTGACGCCATGACCTTTGGAAACCCAGAACGCACGACCGCTGCGGGCCTCGTGTTCATCTCGGCAGACTATCGGCTCATGCCTCCCAGCACCGGGCACGAGGTTCTTGATGATGTCGTAGACCTCTTTGCGTTCGTTACCCGCACACAGTTTCCGGGTACCGCGCAGATCGACGGTACGTGCTTGGCCGTTGCGGGCTCCAGTGCCGGCGGGATGTGTGCATTCCTCGCAGCCATTCATGTAGACCCAAAACCCCGTGCGGTCCTGTCCATCTACGGCCTGGGCGGCGATATATTTGTCAGTTCCTCTCTTCTCCGCGCCGCGTCCCCCCGCATTCACGAATTCTGACTGATGCACCACACCGTCCATGGATGGTCTGTATCCTGGCGTCACATCAGTCGCCGCACTTCCTCTCGCCCAAGACGGAACCCTTCTTCCTCGGCCTCGAAATCCTCGACCGTGACGATTTCCCCGACTTTCTGCACCCAGCGAGCGCGTCGCTGGCTCCGACCGCGCAGTCCCAGCCCGCGTTCTTCGGAGACGACTGCGTCACGCCGGGCATGCCGTCGAACCCGCGCATGCAGCTCGCGCGCCTGTGGTTCCAGTACGGCATCTACCTCGACTACTGGACGGGCCTCCACGAGCCCTCGATCAGCCACACACTCCGCGAGCTCCTCCCGAAAGAAGGTGAAGATATAGCAGCGACTGACTCCCGGCTCGCCGCGGCCCTGCCCCCCTCCGAGCACACCATCTTCCCGCAACTGCTTGTCACCCCCGAGTGGCCCCCCGTGCTGTCATCCACGGCTCCAAAGACACCGCAGTCCCCACTCAGAGCTCTCGGGCGATGCACGCACGTTTGCTGGACGCCAAGGTCGAGACGACTCTGCGCATCCTCGAGGGCGCCGATCACTCGTTTGATCTCAAGCACGGCGCGGAGAAGACATATGGTGGGATATTCGACGAGGCTGTAGAGTTTCTACGTGCCGCACTTCTAGACGTATAAAATGTGTACGTGTAACATTGACTATTGGCCAATAATAGATCTTGCGCCTGTAGAGATGACGAATGCACCCTTTATCGTGCTTCTCAGGCAATGCCCATCTAAACTGAGAAGTCGGGTTGTTTGGTACCGGAAGTAAACTTCAAGTTGTTCAGTCGTAGCGCATCGCATGACGACACGTGGCTCTCGACTCGGACAGGTGAGGGGTGGCTTGTCAAAACGATGAACGAATTGGATCGTCACGAATTCGAAACGTGACCTTTCTGAGCGCCACGACGGGGTCGTCCCACTCAGCCGCCTAGCTGGCCACCTCCTCGAGCTTCCTCCCAGAAGTCCTTCGCGTATGCGGTGCCTGAACGCATGGCAGGCGAAGGAACAGGGGTCCCTTGACTCTGGTCATGACTACGTGGTCGTCCTCTATGGGCCGGCAGTCCATTCGCTTGCTGGGGGGTCGAATATGATACCCTCCTCTACTCTACCGCGTGGTGGAGTGAGATGAGGATACTTGTCGGAGACTCAGAATGGATACGGATAGTTTGCCTTCAGGCCTACAGTGGGGGTTTAGCGTTCCGCGTACGAAGGCCTCATCCGTCGCTGCTGCATTCATCCACAGCAGAGCCAGGTATCGTTGACTCTGGCGATGAGCTGCGCATCCTCTCCCGCGATATTTGGTCAGAGACCCTCGACGAGTGACAAGCCACGGCCCCGCACAAGCACGCTGCGTTCCTGTGGAGGCTTTTTTTCACATTCTATTTTCCGTTGACTACTATATAAAGTGGCCCACAAGGTGTTGCACACCACCATATGACCACTCTGACAACTGCTGGGAGAGCGTACGAGGGCCAGATGACAGTAGGGACCACATGCCGGAGTCCTTTACTGACCGGCGAATTGGTACGACCATGTGCCAGAGGACGACGTGGGAAACGCACGGAGATGGCACGTTAGGACCAGAGACCAGAGGCAGTGCCTCTAGCTGAATGCGTCGCCCCACGCTGGGGCTCGACGATGCCAGGGACGATGTCAGTGTGGGGAGAGGAACGTAGGGTCGCATGTACCTGCTATGGCGAGGCTCTTCTACCATTAGGATTGGAAGGAGTCGCGGTAAACTTCCATACGGAGACGTAGGGCATTAGGAGGGGGGGGGAGATGGGCCAGGGTGACGACGACGAGGAGGGCGACGATGGAGTTCTTGAGACGGAAGACAGCTTCATGATACCGTGGTTTGAAGAGGATCTCTTCTGGACCGACTTTTGGATCGCAGATGCAGTTGAAGACATGTAGAAAGACGTCCAAGTGCTCAAACAGCCATACTGTATACCCAAATCAATCCGATCTTGGCCCAGCCCGAGTCGCTCAAGGCCGAGCCGGCATCACCAGTGGAATCGTCTCTTCTCTTTTCGGCTCTGACCCTGACCCACTCTGCTCTGACCCACCGAACTACATGTCTGCTGCAACTGGTGAAACCTATGAACTTGTGTGCCTTGTCGAAGGAGACGACACCCTGTTTGATGTCATCGCCTCACCGACTACGTCGATTCATAGGCTGAAGCGCCTCATCAAGGAAGAGTGCCAGTACGGTGTGCTCCGTGGCATTGATGCCAAAGATCTGACCATTTGGAAGGCGAGGATGACCATGAGTGACAGCTCAACTAACTCTTCTACAGGTTGGTCTCCCATTCCCCCCAAAAATGAGTGGAAGCACCTCACTGGTAAAAACGCGCAGAAATCAGTTCAGCTTGATGAGGTCGTCAAGATCTCGGATCTATGGCCCGAGCAACCTCCCGATGGCCATCTTCAAGTCATCATTCAAATCACTGTTGCCACAAGTGGTGAGTCTTTTATACGTCCCCCAGTTGAGCATATCTGACGGCCCACGTTGCCATATAGTCCTAGGCAAGCGACCCCGTGACGTTGACCCGGACTTGCGCGATCTCCCATGGTTAAAGGAAGTTCACTCAAAGATTTGGAATCGAGAGGACTTTAAACCGCAACTTTTCCGAAGGGAGCTCACTTACGCGCATTACCTCGACCTGCAAAATCGCTTAAAGTTGCAACACTCGGATCGTGACTCGCCGGATTACAATGCCAGCAAACATAATGTCCTAAGTGATAAGCTCGATTTCCTTCGGTCGATCCACCCAGCAGACGCCTTGTCACCACGACATCCCGACAACAACGATGATCGAGTAGGCGATGACGATGACGACGACCATAATTCGGGGACAAGCAACGAGGACGACCGTGAAATTAAGTCGCTCTTCCCATTCACCTTCAGCTTTTTGGATTTATCAGTTCTGGAGCTCGAGAATAAGGTGACGAGCAGCTTGCCTTCGCTACTCCTACTTCGTCAAGAATACGATTACATCTCAGAGCTGATCGATGAAAGACCTCGAAACAACGGTGGTTCGGTGATAGTTAGTGGTCAACCTGGAACGGGTGAGTTTCTTGTCTCCCTGTCTTACATGATCTAACCAGTCTTGCCGATGTCAAGGAAAGACCGCGTATCGTTACCTTAGGATCATCGAGCAAATGATCAAAGGTTGTTCACTTCTGTTCCAAGTCAATAGAACGACTGTCTATCATGTCTCCGAGAACGGTGTTGAGGTGATCAGCTCTTGGCCACCAAAAAAAAGAAATTGTGGCCTTTGTTGATGGCGACAAGGGAGATTACAAACCCAACGATCTCCTCTTTGACGAGTTTGTGCAGCTTGTTGTGGCATCATCCCCAAAAGGCGCAAAACAAGGTTGGATTAAGCGAGCAGGTTGCGGCGCACGCATTCGCACATTGGTAACCAAACTATGGTCGCTTAAAGAGCTTATCGACACTGGGTTGATCTTAGCATTGCTTCCTTCAGCGCTCGACTGATGCATCTCTGTAGGATATTCCTTCATCACGATGATTTCTCTTTCGCGGTACTCAGGCGATGACCTCGTATTTCGGCTATAGCCCTCGTCAATGCTTTGCAGCTTCCGCCTCTGTGGCAGAGTTGGATCGAAAAAGAAATCTGTCGTGGAACAAATCAGGAGGCTGCAGAGGATGGGAGAAGCCGTCTCCTGCGGGTGCTAAGCTCGGGTGGCTCCAGACTCACGCATACAATTTTTCAAATTTCCCCTTCCGATGCCGATATCGATGCCAAGACATTCCCGGACCTCGTCGGATGCAAGATTGAATCTGTCTCTAGATGGGTTTTGAACCTCTTGCTACGACAATACGGTGACTTTTCTTCTTCGCATCACGATTCCAATGTGCCCTCATTATTCAATGCTTAGTCGATCAGCGATCACTTGGACCTCTTTCCGATTCAGATTTTACACCCGAGCTCGAGCTCGAGCCCGGGCGTAGCCGCCGCGGCTTCGGCAGAGAAGTGGCGGCTCTGCTTTTGGACATCGCCTCGGATGTGGATGCTGACGTGGAAACTGGCTCCGTGCAAGGTGGTGACGGTGACGGTAGCGGGAGTGGTAGAGGAAGTGACTTTGGCGATCTCGAGCAGGCGACCAGAGAGTTGTCCCTGGCGAATGACGATGAGATGGCACGACTACCGCTCCGTGGTGTTGCACATCGCACACGGGCGGCAGAGTGGAATCCCCATCATCGTGCGCGCTCGGGATCGTCACCTTCGCGTTCGCCTGCCCGCAGGAAGCCCCGTCGGCTGGTGGGCAGAGTCACTGCGAACAAATCTGGGAACTGTGGCGCTGGCAGGAAGGAGAGCTTTTACGATTTTCTCTTCAAATGAAATATTTCCCTCCCTTTTTCTTTTTGGACTCACACTCCGATTTGAACAGTAGCAGGCCGAGTAGTAGTTGCAGCTCGATGGCTTTGGGATGGATCTCACATGCCATGGTACCTGAGGCTTGAGGCCTGGGGTTGCGCAGGAGAGGTATTACGTCTACGTCTGGGCCAGTGTCTGCTGTAGTTGCTTCACTTTGGATTAGTTTTGGATTGGCGAACCCTGGAGGCACAGCGGCCTCAGCGTAGAGCAGGCGAGCCGTCCAGGTACATGGTAAGGACCGGTCAAGACCAACTGCTAGATTCAATTTCTGAGTCTATCGTCAGAATGCCTATAATCTACATGTATTTCATGAGATGTATAATTGATGAGAGCTCTCCGCTTTCCGCCTCATTACCGCTTCGTGTCATCTGCCTACCGCCTGCCACCCTCCCTTGCACTCGTCCGACCCCTGAGTTGCCCGTTACAGTACTTTTACGTGGATCTGGTCTCCTTGTATGATATCTATCTTTGCCCTAGTTTGACAGTAGCTCCAAGTGTAGTAGGATATCCTTGAAGGGAATGAAGACTTTTGGAATATGGACCTAAGTGATGACGAGGTCTCAATCAGGGACTCAACCCTGAACCGTGCAAGTAAGAGCGTCTATCTAAGTCTGGCCGCTCGCCCGCCCACGCTTCTTTTAAAGCAGATGCCACGATGGAGGATGGGCAAGGAGCAATAGCGCCTTCTGGTGGTTCGAATTCTGACGAACACGTGGAAAAAGAACGTCGTCTGACCAGACCAGTAAAGCTGCCTAACGGGAAATACAGGTACTGGTAATCGTATGCTCCTTCCAAAGCTCTTACTGTACACCTCCAGGTGCAATCATCCTTGCAAGGATAAATCTGCCTGCGGTCATTTGTGATAATCACCGAGCTGAGGAGCTCACTCAGTTCTACTTCGCACTTTCACCGACAAAAGCGTCGCTCTCGGGTGTTCTGTTCGAAGGGCAGGTATTGAATCACTTGGATGGCATCGAGGCCGAACGCAAGTTTAAAATATGTCGGTTGACCGACCCCGACCCCGACTCCATCGAAATGGAGTGGACGTATCGTGGTCCCATTCGGCGTGTCACCTTTGATAACGAGTCCACTGCCATTCATGAAATCACCGATGCGGTTCAGAGTAAAGAACCACTGCATTTGGTACCTTCTGATTCCAGATTTCCGGCTGCTGATTCGATCCTTTACGACCCGCATGACCCGAATGCGGTCCTTACTTGCGTTCAAATCACGAAGAATAAGAGACAACCTATTGTTGCCTCAGGTCTTCAGGATATTCAAGCCTGGTTCAAACCTCATACACCACTTGCAGATTTGCGCCCTTCAAAAACCAGGCCATGGCGTTTCTTATTTGTTGTGCCGTCAGACATGTTTTTGACTTACAAATTTCAAAATTTGAAAGGTGCTACTCCTACTGGCGTATGGGCTACAAAGGTGCATCAATATGTTTTAGGGATAGAAGAGCGAACTATATTCAGGAAAGGGAAAAGATCCGATTCGAGGGTACAGCGCGCTCCCCTGGTACGGTGTTGAATATCTGTCTTCCGTACCGCTGATAAGTTTGGTGTGTTGTGTAGGCTGAGATGATGGTTGTGGACAATACATAAGTCCAGGACATTAACGCACCTGAGGTAGTGAATTATGTACATATTTGTGTTTTCTTAATAGGCGAATAACATAGTCATGTGGTGTTTCAATTTTGTTGTCCATCTTGCGCGTGGACTTTCTCTTGCAGCATTCCTTGAATGCAGCTCACTGTACACGTTCAGCTAGACAGCCAAGCAAGGGGTCGCTCAAAGGGACCAACTTTGCCTTTACAAACATGCACAGAATGTCATCATCTTTGCTGCTCGTAAAAGTATCCGTCACAATCGAGTTATGGATATATTTCGAGAAGCACAGATTAAATCACGAGCCAATGTATGGGGAGTACAGACTCAAGTCACGATCCTCCACCACATTCGCAGCCGGATCCGGATGAGTGTATGACCTAATGTGAAGTGGGGCTTCGCGCGGCGCGATTCGCTTTCCCATCACGAGTTGGCTACAACGGGAGGGGCGTGCACGCACGGGCATGTCTCCCAAGTATACCCGAGTGTATGCACGTAAAGCAAAACAACCCCTTTTGGAGCCCATGCCCGGGGAGTCCGACACCCAGCGCATTCTGGCGAGCGGATGGCAGGCCCCCTTGCATTTGAGCCTGGGGGGTGGGTGCGCTTGCGAACGGCCGGCAATAAAATGCCGGAACCACGCATGGTGGAAGTCAAGCGCAGGAGCAATTGGCCCTCGATAGACACCGCGACCGAGCCGGAAATGGCCACCTTGCAGTGACCTGAGACTTTGGGAGTTGGGAGGAGGCCGTGTGCGGAGGTGGACCACCAGGGCGTGCCAGGTGGTGTCGCGTGTCGCGTGCGCTACGATGCAGACCCCGAACGGTGTTGCACACGCACCGCGAGGCAGACCCATAGCGGACCCACGAGGGCGCACCGGATGATGTCGCGGGTGCACGCGAGGCAGGCCAACGGGGTGTGCGAACTGCGTTATTCTCGGCACCGTCAGGGGGCTCATCGTGTGGGTGCTCTGGTTCCCCCAGGGTCATCATTTCACATGCACGGCAAACGGAAATGGGGCATCAGGCAACATCGTCACCGTTGATGGAGATAGGGTTGAGTTGGGTGTTGGGTGGTAGTGCTTAAATGGTGCTTCAGATCATAAACCAAGAAATAGTTTAGATGAGCGTCACAATATCTTGGGCATCACCACAGCCTTTAGTTATTTCCTTCCAGCGCTGCTCGCAAGCCGTCTTAACCCTCTCTGCAAGATCTGCCTTCACTTGTGCCTTACGGCCCATGTCCATGACCATTGACAGCAACAAGAACGACAACGATGACAAAGAAATTCGGAGATGAGGACCCGGAGGACGACAATGAAGCCACTGAGAGTCTAGTATAGTTGCAATCTCCGCACACCCCACAGCTCTGTACTCAGCTCTCTGCGAAGATTTCGAGGATGCTATCACTGGCGCAGGCCACCGTGTTTGGACCACCACCGCCTCCTCTTTAGGGGTGTTGCGGGAATTCACGCCGTGTGAAGCAGTGCGTTGCATTGGAGGGAAGTCAAACATCGAGGGTCACACATGGGACGTACTGAAACTATCCCAACCGGATGGTTGACGGTATCTCTGTTGTGCACTGCTCAGAGGATGTTTTCCTTAGCTGTCCCGATGGGACTTATGATGACGCAGGCCTAGAGGCGATGAACCTCGGGGGAATGGCATGGGAAATACTGATATTGCAAGCCTTGCGCCATTGTTACCAGCTAGAGGGAAATTAGGCTTACGAGACAAGTGAGCAAAGATGCAAGTCGGAATCGGCCTTTCCCAGAGAACTCGCAGGGTGATAACCCGGGGGAAAGCGAGGTAGATGGATGGGTCATACTTTGCCTCGGAAGGGTCATAGATCTCGATTATATCACACGAAGGGAGCTCTTCCTGGTATCTGATGACATTGGTGGTGGCCAAGGTGCGGAGCTACTTGGGAGTAATGCTGTAAAACGGTGTGCAGCGGAGGGCCCACATTGGGTGATGAAGGTCCAAGTCTCCACTTTGCCCCCCACTTGGGTTACCGAGAACGAGAGCGCATTGCAGGAAAACGTTCCAGAGTTGGAGCGACCATTCCGATGAACGGTGCTGATGCTATAACCGTGGTATCCGGTTTGAGGTAACCCCGTCGATAAATCGAGGCAGGTAAATTCCCCGAGATGAAGGACGTGCGGTACGATGACATGCAGAGGACCCAAACGAACACCGCACGAGGCCATACAGTGGAGGAGCGCCCGCAGACAAAGGTCAACAGCGCATCTAGAAAGAACAACACGAAGTCAGTCATTACATAGAGGATGTCTTAGTGTGTCCCCCGTAAGTGGGAAACATAACATGACTCGTGGAAGTCCTGCGCTAGAGGGTGTTGCAAATTGGGAGAAAACGAGATTGGGAACGGCCAGCGATGAGGATCCAACGAATGCAGGTGGAAACCACTATAGGAGAGTAGGATCGCCTCTACATCATGCACGAACAAAACGAGAAGTCTAGCAGGCAAGCCAATCACTCCTGGATTGAAGACTGAAGTCATTAATTAAAATACCAGGGGCCGCCGGGCTCAGCGCCCCGTGACTCCGGGTGGGCCGGCCCGCAAACCCCTCTATCAGCGATGTGTCATTTGCCTGTCATTTAAGCGACCATCGATGACACCTCAATATTCTCATCTACTTCCACCTTCTTGGAGATCACAAGTGGCTGCATGGCTCGACGAAGATACGCCATCTTTTGATTATGGTGGCTTCGTCGTCGGGGAGGCTCCTCGCGAGGCATTTCTTCTAGGTAAAGGATCGAGGCGCGCCGTGCTTGCAGGCGCTCCACTTGTCGACGAGATATTCCGCCATCTAGAGTGCACGTAAGTGCCAATGGACTTACACGCAATTCGACGCCCAGCCACTAACATCGTTATCCAATCCACTGCAAACAGAGTTGAGTGGCACATTGCAGAGGGCGACGAGTTCGAACCCATAAAGCACGTTGCAACTGTGCACGGAAAGGTCCGCCATCTGCTCCTAGGCGAGCGTGTCGCACTTAATCTACTCGCACGATGCAGCGGAATTGCTACCGCGTATGTCTGGTCGGCCTTCTCCTTGTAGTCAAGAAGCTCACCGGACGTGTCGCAGCTCCAAGCGTATCAAGGACTTGGCACAGAGCTATGGCTTCCGCGGCATCATCGCAGGAACACGCAAGACAACGCCTGGTGTGTATCCGGCACTACGTGCCGCGCGCGTGACGTGCCTAAATTTTGTCTAGGTTTCCGACTCGTTGAGAAGTACGGCATGCTGGTCGGTGGGATAGATCCGCATCGGTTCGACCTTTCGAGTATGATCATGCTCAAGGATAATCACATCTGGTCGGCTGGTAGGGCCTCTCACCTCGTCTGTCTATATCTCGCGATACTCTTCCTCACAACGTGACCGGCATGACCGGCGAACAGGGTCTATCACCGCGGCGATCGCCCGGGCACGCGAAGTGGGTGGCTTTTCACTCCTCTTGATGTCGAAGTGCGCAACGAAGACGAAGCAAATGAAGCCATCGCGGCCGGTGCAGACGTCATAATGCTCGACAACATCGAGGGCAATGAGCTAGCTTCCGTCGCGCAGCGTTTGCGTGAGCGCTGGACGACCGAAGGAAAGAAGTTCATGCTCGAGACGAGCGGAGGCATAACCGAAAGTAACTTGCGCGAGCGCGCCATCGTCGGTAAGTGAGATCCTTCGTTGCACCGAAGACACATGATCATTTTTTATGCAGAGATCGATATCTTGAGCACGAGCTCTGTGCACCAGTCCGTGCCGTACATTGACTTTAGCTTGAAGATCCAGATGCCTCCCAGGTGAAAACTTGTAATGTGTGTGTGCAACGGGATCTAGCGAGCGCAGTTCCATCCGTATATATCAAATCAAATCTACTGAAGCAAGTAACAGGGGTGCAGGAACAAGAGTCCATGAAAGACAGACTACGCCTTGTCGAGGTAGCTGAAGTTGATTAAAGCTTTCCAGTCATCATCTTGGAGGCTAGCAACGAATTGCTCGAGCTCCCCCATCCCAGCCCCACCAATATTTGCGCCGCACCCGAACTCGGTAGACTGACCCCTGTCGTTGGGGAGAGGACATAAAGACCCCTCGATTTCCTCACGGGTTGGAGGACTTATCCTTGTTTCGCTTCGCGCAGCTTCAACGGCTGCGCTGTACTCAAGGTCCAGGAGATACTCCAGTGCCGCCGACGGTTCCTCGGCACTCTCCTCATCCACCACATCGGTGAACCTCGAGTCTTCAATTGGCGTGGGCCCTTCCGACTCTTCAATCCCAAGCTGTTCCGGTTCAGCCGGCGGCTCCGCTGTAGGCTGCTGCTTCATTGTAGGCACCTCCACAGTATGTGGCTCCACGAGCGGTGCCGTCACCTCCAAGAGAAAGTCCAGGGTCTCCATCCAGTCCCACGCCTCCGTCGTCGGCCCCGATTCTGGTTGCCCTGCAGGAAGAAACGGTTCATGCTGCTGCTCCACCAGAGGTATAAACTCAGAAATCGACGCGGTATGAGGCAGCTCGGGTGCCTCCGTCGTGGATGTCTCCATGACAGGTGGGAGAGGATTCTCATCAACTGTCGACTGGCTGTTGCCACTGCCCCACGCCCTCGAGGTCCCCGCGTCGCCTTCCACCCAAGAGTGACTGCGTTCCTCGATCCTCGGGAGGACTGTGCAGATGAGTCCGATGGGGATTCCACCGAGTCCTGGAAGTCGAGATATTGCTTGTGCTCGCTCTAGCAGGGACGACGGGCCTGCTTGGAGAGTGGGCATGGACAGGCTCTTCGTGCGGTCTCCCCAGAATACGGTAGGCACTAGTCTTGCAGAATTGGCGGGCGGTACTGTCGGTGCAGTCACAGTGCCGGGCTGCATAGCGCGCGGCGACGCAGTCTGCGCGAGGATAGAACTGGATGAGGTGGGGGTGAAGGGGCTCTCCGGTCCATCGACGACCATGGGCGTAGCGGTTGCCCTGGCCTTAGACCTAGCCGCCAGTGCGACGCGACGCGCACGGGCCTTAACGGGTGGAGGCTGGTAATGAGCCGCATCGAGTGGCCGTGGAACCGGCTTGGCTACCGGCACCCCACCCGCACGAGCGTAGGCCGACGCATGCCCAGATATCAGCATGTTGGGCTGAGAGTGCGATCGCACCGTGGGTCGCCTCGCCTTCGCGATTGACTTGGCGACGTGGGAAGGGGGGGGTTGGGGGTTAGCTGGAGGGGGATTGAACAGCGCGGGGAATCGCCCGGAGGCTTGGGACTGCGCTATGACCTTCAACGCATTGGGGGGCAGCTTCAAGCCCAGCAATTCTGTCGTGTTGCTGAGGCCGCCAGCTTGAGACCAAGAGCTGGGTGTCGCGCCTTGAGAAGACGACGCTGAGAGCTGGTTGGGAACAACACCAAGGATAGGTTGGGATGCAGAGGAAGAAAGGTATTCCATTTGAGGTTGATACTGAACAAGTGGCAATAAGGTGGCAACACTTAGCCTATGGCAAAAATATAGGGTGTGTGTGGTGCGGACTCGAAAAACCATGGTAAAATAGCCATGGTTTTTCTAGTGCACACCGCACTATGCTCTGCATTTCTGCTATACTTTTTTTGGTTAAACAAAGCCCTGCGGAAAAGTACGATTTGTGGTTGAGAAACAAAGCGAGAGATGACAGCGAGTGACAGGCAGACGACACATTTGCAGTTAAGTGGCAGATTGCGTAGTCACGCAGTGTGGTCTCAAAATGCGTGCGTGTCAGGAATAATCTCGACCGACCATGCCTAGACTTGACCGACCTCGACTCGTTGAGATTAGGCATCTGAGGGGTATCCCCGGTCGGCTCGGCTCGGCTAAATTCGTTACAAAGCTCGAAGGCCTCGGGCAGAGAAGCGACCAAGAGATGGACGATACGATCCCCGCTCATCAGTGTCTTGTCTCTTCCCACTCTTTTAGGTCTTTGTGGAAGAAGGAATTTTTTTTTAAGAATTTTTAGGTAGATCCCAGAGCGCCTGAGCGCTGAGCCCTTGCTAGAATCAGCCTGACTCAGACTCGGAGGGGCTGAGGGGAACTTGGCCCGGTGGATGGACGGTCCTTCCCCGATGCCCTTCCGAGTTCCATGAAAACGACTATTTTATAAAAAAAAACGTACACTGGCAAAAAGGTGGGGTGAATATGTAAGACTCAGAACGGCCATTTTTTGCATTGAATTGACTGTTTCTGGCGATGAAAAGTAGAGCGACCTCGGTAAAGTTGATTCGTCGGGACTTGCACGCAGTGAAAGTCTGGAAGGGTAAGGCAGGTGATACCAAGGGGGCTCCTTGACTTGTGATTCTATTCCGAGACAAATACTTGTACGTATATGGTATACAACGCAGCAATTAAACACCCTCTAATCGTATCAAACCCTCAATACCACCATCTGCAAGACTTTAAAAGTAGCGTCTTTCAACAGGCGTGAGTATGTTTGCTGTTCGGGAGATGCGCTCTTGTAATATTCCTGCACGGCCGTGAACTCCCCCTTGGTGAGCTCGATCGGGTACACGTGGTTCTCAGTGTCTATCTCCTGGTAGCCTGGACAACTCTTGCAATGCCTTTCTGTGGAGTCATATCGCCCATGCCTGAATGAGTGTTGTGTGTGTGTGGGGGGGGGGGGGGGGTGGGACACAAAGAAAAAAACGGGTCAGAACGCAGTCATGGTATTGTGACTGGGGGGGGGGACACGAAACGTACTTGGCATTCCTGCAGCTGTCGTGCATGGCCACAAAAGCCGCACAAGTAAACGAGGGGACCATCGCTTGCAGCTCCGGAGGTAGGTTGGCGCAGTGCCGATTCGAGAACTGGTGCTTCTGTGCCGTCGAGTTGTCCTTCTTAACGCCTACATCACAACAGTTACATCACAACAGTTTGGATATGTCCGCGTGAGTGCGTCCTGCACTTTTTTCGGGAGCTTGTCCTTTTGCGACGGCGTGTGAGTCCCATAAACCATCCACACACAAAGACGACAAGCTGAAAGATCGACGTACCATAAGCTCCGTGTACCCCGTTCCTGGGCGCCTTCTGTTGGGTCCTCTCGTGCGCCGGGGAGTGCTGCCTTGTTCGCGTCGATTATCGTTCGTGGCTTTATGTTGGGCATCTTCCCTGTTGGAAGGATTGAGCAGGTCCCCAAAGGGCGCGCCGGACCAGGTAGTTGATGTTGAGTCCCATGACATAGACAGCTCGCCACTCGACGTGCTTGGGGTGGGGGTGGAGGACGGGTAAAACCTGTCATTTGTCGGAGAAAGTGTTGCCAGTAGAAGGACCCTCCAGTCTGAGAGTATGTATCTGGACTATCATCGAGCGCATCCACGAGACCATAGTCGCCGGGAGAAATGTCATAGCATGGTGCGGGAGTGAATGACATGATAGATGAGGAGCAGAAAAGGTTTGCTTGCCAAGCCAACTTAGACTTTTGAGGGTTCACTCTGCCACAGAGATCCTGGGAAGCGATGTACCAGCCTGTACCTACGATGAATCATTTGTATGACCTACCGACTGCAGGGAGGTACCGTTGACAAAGCGACTAGGTTCTAGGGACTCGTAAGATCCGAGGGTCATTCTACCACTATACTCCACAAGACAAGTTGATCGGGCACACCGCTTAGTGCGACGGGCGGGCGCAGTGCAGTCCTCGCACTAAACTGAGGTAAATCCTGCTGAAGTTGTTCGAACTGTTCTGTCTCCGACCGATCTAGAACTCGAAGGTCTGAAGGTCTTCACAAAAAGGCTCAAGATAGCATGGTGATAGGATGAGCTCCATTGGTGAGTTGATACCGCGATTTATGCCGCGGTCCGGTCCAGTCTAACTCAAATTCAACAGTGCAACTCGGCCTTGAAAATAGAACACGTGATCAATTGGTCAGCATGTGAATCAAAGTCATTGCACATCAAAGTCATTGCATGACGACTGAGCCAATTTCTATTGAAGGTAATAGAGTGATAAGTGCATGGAGGAGTGTGCAGTCAGCGCACTAGGCAATGCAAGAGAGGGGTACACGAGGCAAGGAACACAGGTGAGAGCACACTTGAGTCCTAAGGAGTGCATCAGGAAAAGTGTTGGTACTTTTTTTATGTCTTTTTAAGACATAAAAGAGATATAAGACATAAAATGTCACCGCCAAGGGTTTGACAGCAACAGTAGACACACTAAGTCGACAAGCTAGGACTTGACGTGTCCTAGAAGACGTATAGAGATGAAGTCGACCTGCAAGTTGATGTCGATCCTAGGTTACCGCTTGCTGAGCTTCGACTCAGTAGCCACCCGCAATGAGGTAGAACACTGCTAGTATTGAGACAAGAGACTCAACTTGCCTCTACCAGGCGTAATGAGTCCCCTATTTATAGTACAAAGTACTTGAGGGCAGGCCTAAGGCCTGAAGGGGCAGTGCTACCTATTTTATAACCGAGAACAATAACAACCAGTGGCATAAGCCACTCAAGAAATCACGAGCTGATCGATATGAAACGGGGCGCGAACATGAAACAGGGAACGAACTCTATCTTTGGCCGGTTCTGCAACTTACAGGGGCGCGATGGTGTTGAACCATCACCCCAGGCCGGTTACACCACCCTTTCGCTAGACAGGATGCCCTCATCCTGTCTTCCTCCATGCCGATTGTCTACCCAGCTGTGGCCGCTCGACTCCCACGAGGGGGATTTTCTTTGCAGCTCTTGCTGCGACGAGCCGGTCTTCGCTTGCCTGCTTCGCAGCTTCAGACGCTGCCAGATTTGCTTGAGCCAGGCGTAGCTCGGCGCGCAGGATGTCGGTCTCGCGGTCCAGCACGCAGTAGCGCGTGACCTCGGCGAGTAGGGGCCAGTCGTCCAAGTCGATGATGGCCTCTCGGAGTGGGTGGTAATCGATCTCGGTTCCCCACAGGTGGGCGCGGAACCAAGGTGGGAGCGGGGATAGGGGGAAGTCGTCGAAGTCGGGGCGCGCATAGAGGTCAATGATTTGGGCGTCGTGATCGCCCGTCGCATTAGCGCCAGCCCGGCCACCCGCCCGTCGTCCAGTTGCTTGATGAATACGGTGGGCTTTTCGCCGTCTGGGGTGGTGATGGTAAACTCGGGGAGCCTCCCCTCGTTCTTGACGTACCCGTCAGGGCACAGCAGGGGTTCTCCGTCGATTTGTTGAATCCGCGCCTTAAGTTCGCGATTATTGCGGTTGACCTCTTCAAACTGCCTCTTGAGGCATCGTGCTTCGTCCTGGAAGAGTGTTTCACGCTGCTGGAGCGTGGAGGCGAGGCCCGACGCCAGCTGGCGGAGCTGGGTCGGGTTGAGGTTTTCGTAGCCGTCCAAGACAGATCGGACGGTGCCAGGGAGAGGGGGCCTTCCCAGAAGGCATTGGTCTCCAAGTCGGGGAATGCGCCTGGGAGACGGATGGTGTTGGAGGCGGGGGTGGTAGCGGTGTGATGGGGGCTGGCCGCTGCGGGGGAAGGCTAGACAGCCTCCTCGGTCGTGACATGAGTGGTTGGTGCTGGGACGGGAACTGGGACTGGTGAAGACATGTGAGAGATATGGTGGATTGAAAGGTGGAAGTGGGTTTGGAAGTGGAAGTGGGTCGAACTGATGTTTTTGCCGGGGGTTTCTGCTTCCCTTTTGTACTGGTCAAGGGCCGGCACTTATGATACTCCCGAAGGAGATCCGGGGCATGCACCTGGTCAGCTGGTTCCCAGGTGTTATCGCTTTCCTGGTAGCCCCGCCACTTTATGAGGTATTGGAGCCTTTTTGATCGCCCTTGATGGCAATGATTTCGGATTTGTTCAACCTCGTATTGTTTTCGTCATCGATCAGGTCAGGAGGGGGTCGGGCGTAATTGGGCCCGTGTGTGTCCGTTTCCCTATACGGGGTAAGAAGGGAGGCATGAAACACCGGGTGGATCAGCCATGATGCAGGGAGTTGCAAAAGGAAGGCGACGGGAGATACTTCTTTGAGTATCTTGAAGGGGCTGTACTGTTTTGGGTTTAATTTGGACCCCCGAATCTCTGGGCCCCAGTGTTGGCTCATATCCGATCAGAATCTGATTGGGGGATAGTCCCGTAGTGTTGTTCCTTCGGTTGTTGTGTACTGCGGTTGCAACTGCAACCCATTCTGTCCAGTCGTCTGGTTGGCCACCCGTCACTAGTCGTAGATATTGTTCCACCCATTGATTCTTTGCTCGGACAAGCCATTGGTTTGGGGGTGCGCTGCTGTGGACAGGTTTTGCTGTATCCCCAGCCTCTTAGTAAGCACCTTTCCAAAGCTCGATGTGAAATGTGGGTCCCTGTCGCTAATGATTTTTCTTGGTAGTCCATACCAAGGGTAAATATGGTCGAGGTAGAGCTGGGCGATTCCCGGACCCGTGATGTTGGTGGAGCATGGAAGAAATAAGGCGGCACAGGAGCATCCATGGTCGACGATGGTGAGGATTGCATCTTGTCCTCTTTTTGGTGGCAGTCCGGTGATCAGGTCCATGGATATGGTTTGGAATGGTAGGGTGCCTGGTTCTGAGGGAATTCGGTACAATGGGATGCGTGGGCGATGTGTCAGTATCTTGGCTTGTTGACACGTTGCACATCCTCGAACATAATCTGCAATCCACTCCTTCATCTTTGGCCACCAGTGACGTTCTTGGACCTTCCTTAGGGTCTCATCCCTTCCTGGATGGCCGGACGTGGGCAGGTCGTGGGCGTCCCTAACAATGGCTCGCCTAAGTTCTTTGAGGTTTGGCACTATAGTCTTCCCATGGATCGTCTGTGCTACTCGGATTCTGTGGGGTGGGATAACCGTGACGTCCTTGTTGTCATCTTCACCATGATCTGCATTTGACGGCCTGGATAGTGCGTCCGCTGCAGTGTTTGTCTTGCCTGGAATGTATTCCAGTATGTAGTCATATTCTTGGAGGTCAGCATGCCATTGTGCGGTTCGTCGATTCAGGTTCCTTGGTGATTTCCAGTATTGGAGGTTGGCGTGATCAGTCCGGATTATGAATGGAGTTTTTGTCCATCCTAAGTAATGTCTCCAGTGGGCTAGGGCCTTCATGACGGCTAACAGTTCTCGCTCGTAGATGTCGTAGTTTCGTTCCATGGGCGTGAACGTTGCTGAGTAGTATGCCACTGGGTGTAGTATTGGTTTGTGCCGCTGAGCTAGGGTTGGTGTGAGGTTGTTATGCTGTCCCTCCTGCGAGAGTACGGCGCCCACGCCGTATGCTGATGCATCGACATGAAGTGTGAATTGTTTCTCGACGTCTGGTTGAATTAGCACTGGGCTGCCACACATCCTTGTTTTTAGTTCCTCGAATGCCCTCATTTGTGTTTCTCCCCAGTGCCAGGGTGTGGTTTTCTTTGTTAATTCAAGTAGGGGTCGTGCAATTCTTGAGTAGTTCGGGACGAAATAGCGATAGTAGCCAGTGAACCCTAAGAAACTCCTGACGTCGGTTGGGTTTTTGGGTGGCGACCAGTCCGCTATTCCCTGCAGCTTTTTAGGGCTCATTCTGAGGTGCCCTTTTCCCACAATGACTCCCAAATATTCGATTTCTTCCTTCTCGAACTGACACTTCTCCGGTTTGAGGTAGAGATCGTTCCTTTCCAACTTGTCTAGCATACGGTGGATGTATTCTCGATGTTGTGCAGTGTGTTGCTCTTCTGTTTCATGTGGCCGTTTGGCTGTGTGGATGGCGATGTCATCCATGTAGACCGAGAGCCAGCCCTCTCCTACTTCTTGTCGGAATATAGTGTTCATCATCATCTGGAAGGTTGCTGGGGAGTTGGTGAGGCTGAAGAACATGACTGTAGGTTCGAACAGTCCTTCGTGGGTGAGAAATGCGGCCTTCCATTCATCTCCTTCTTTGATTCTGATGTTGTTGTAGCCCCATCGCACGTCCACCACAGTGAATTTTGTGCATCCGCTGAGTCGATCCACGACTTGTGGGATGAGGGGTGAGACGTTTCTATTTCTCCTTGTCCACTTGTTGACAGGCCGGTAATCCTGTACTGGCCTTAGTTTCCCGTCCTTCTTCTTGACAAAGAAGAAATTGGCTGCGTAGGGTGATTTGGAGATATGAATGGTCCCTCTTTTTAGGTGTTCTTGGACGAATTTGTGCATCTCGGCCTTTTCTTCCTGTGTGAGGGGTAGTAGTCGTCCTGGCATGGTGTTGGGTGCCCCCGGTAGTAGTTCGATGGCATGATCCCATATGGTTGAGCTAGGTAACCGTTGGGAGTCTTCTTCACTGAATACCTTTTTGTGTCTCCTGTATTCAGCGGGTATGGCGTGGTTTTCTTCTGAGTTGCTTGTGGCGCCCCCTATGGTTGCCCTTCCCAAGAGGTATGTATCGGTGTACTTCCTAACTGGTCGTGGTACATTCTTCATCCTAGGAACGTATACTGCTTTTGTGGCATTTGGGGCGGAGAGGACAATGGGAAGATGAGTGAAATCAATCCAGCCCCTCTTCCAGTCGATCTTCGGTTGGACGGAAGTGAACCATGGGTATCCGAAGATAGCCTTGTGATCTCCTAAATCGGAGAGGAAGAACCGTTGGTTCGTAGTTTGTGTTCCCGTCTTGAACTGTAGGTCGGTGTAGTATTTGAGGCTTCCGCTTTTGTTCTCTGTCCCATCGACATTAAACAGTGGTCTTGGGGTCGTGAGTCGTTTGATGGGGAGTCGTAGCCATCTAGCGTAGTCGAGACTCATGAAATTTTCAGTGGCCCCTGATGTCGGAAACTTCTCAATTCGGATATTAGTCATGAAATTCCCTTATATCGTTTATTAGACCGAACGTCCTGATAAGGGGGTCATATCAAACCACAAAGTCTATTAGATCGCCGACCTTTATGATGAAGCCGGAACTGATTTGGACTTATAAGGGAGTGGGTTCCCATAAGGGTCTGATAAGTTTAGAATAAGCTCACCCGGCTGTTTATTTGAAAAATACGAAACTTATTAGATGATTTTGTAGTTATATCTACGATTCTATCTTATCTAACTGGTTTGATGTTAGATCGGTGATCTCGGGCTCGTACTCTTTCTGATAAGGTACATTTTTTTTAATATGCTTACAGTGGGGATCGAACCAGCGACCTCTTACATTATTTATTACATATACAACATTACACAATTTTGCGACAGTTACCACTAAGTTATACAGTCTTAAAGGCATATGGCTCCCAATTTACTATAGGGCACAAGGAAGTAACAAAGCTATATTAACAACAATTACTTCAGACTTTCCGTGCTTAACATCCGGCAGTGAACCACTTTGTTACAAAGGGCTATAGCACTAGTAATATCAACACACCACTCGAATTGAACACATTTGCAACTATTCAACATCTTCGAGAGTGATCGTATTCGACATCTTCGACAATGATCTTTAACAAGCAGTGCCCCTTCGGCGCGGATGCCCTGGACCGCGACCCTTCCCCTTTCCCCTGCCTCGCGAACTATTTCCAGATGGCTGCTCAACGACTTCGGGATCCCCCTCACTGGCACGATTTTGCTCGTTCGTAGCGACTTCGGCAGTGGCTTGGTTGGTTTGTGCAGGGCGTTCGGGTCCAGCAGCAACAGCGATTATGGTGTCAATGGTAGCCATGGCGAGACTGGCTCGCTCAGTGGAAGGGCCCGCAACGTTGTTTTCACGAAGATCGAGTTCTTGAACGGCAGTGGCCAAATTTTCAAAATTGAGATCTTCGTCATCTTCGTCATCACCTTCGTCACCTCCCCGGTCCGCAGATGTGATGCCAGCAAATATCGTCTTTTCCCAGAGCTGGATAATACCTTGCACCATGCTACTATCAGCCTTCATAATTAGGAAGCGCTTTAAGTCCTTAAAATCATTCTCATATTCAATCCCACTCGTCGTTCCAACCGAAGTGAATTCCTTATCAGGCGACAAAACAAAACGAAGCTGTAGAATAGCATATATAGTGAAGTCGGCAATGAAATAAATGCATAACGCTTACATAGGTAGGCGCAATAGACATAAAACCTGGCGTTACCCTCGTAATTTGCCATATGCGCCCTAGAGTACCATTGATAACACCTTTTGCAAGGTTGGTAGGATTTTCGTCGAGCGACTTAGGGCCGAAAAGCAGGCCCCTGGCAAACTGGTATCCAAGTAAACACACTGGAGTGATGTAACAAAAAGCCTGCCAACCTTCGGCAAAGCAGGATTGCGAAGTATAAGGGTAAGATCGAGATCCAAACCCGGGAAAAAGATCGGTGGGTAACGTGGGTATTTCTTCTCAGGTTCGAACTTCATAAGCTTAATAATATCTGCATCTTGGGATCTATCGTAACCAATCTGTAGGACATTTGCCGTGAGTTTGAAGTCCTTTAAGGCAATAGGAGCAATGTCCCGAGCACGACTAAGAGAAGTGGAGCGTTGGGAATCAACACCACCTTTAAACTTGATCAAACTATGAGCAAAAAAGCGGGATGTATTAGTCATAGTGAACACATACGTCGGGTCCAAATCCGTTTCGCTGTTCGAGATGTGTGTGGAAATTGGCGGGAACAAAGTCGTACAATTCTTGGATGGTGCGGAGTCGGTCACCTTCTTCTGTTACGAAATATCGCGGATCACTGGCATCAATATTAGGGCGCGGCTGCTTGAAGAATGACTGATGGATCCAGGGAGCAACCATGAGGGACCACTTCTTCCCAAGTCGCTTGACCTGCTCCGATTCAGATAGGTCCTCGTGTTTCGATTTCCGGCCACGTCCTTTCGAAGCCTTGGCCTGCAGAGTCGCATTCTCATCCTTGAGTTCCAGGATGATGGTTTTGAGCTGGCTGATTTCAAGCTGACTTTTCTTCAAAGCCTTTTGACGCAAGCAATTAATATCTAGGCCTTTATACATAGTGCAAAATCGTTCTCACCTCTTGAAGTTCTGCATTTTCCTTCTGAAGCTGCCGGGATCGAGGAGAGGCCGCAGCACCAGGATTAGCTTCGTCATCACTACTGGATGGATATCCGAAGGATCCTGAGGACATCAATAAAGGTCTTGTGAGTAGAGAGTAAACGTCGTCAGCAAGTAGTGGTGGGGGTAATAATGGATTGTGCCCACATCGGAGGTATGGTATTAATGGTGACGGCAAGGTGAGCAACATGTTGCAGAGATCGCTAAACGATTCAGAGTCATAATTACGTTAGAATGCAGGTAATAGCCGGAATTTGTGTTAATGACCTAGCAGATGAATAGATGTTGACTGGGAGGCCAATGGTGCAACTGATGGTGGATTGAATAAAGTAGTAAAGGTTTAGTTGCAAGTTGAGACTCGTATTGGATCCACCAGACATATCAGTTTTGCAGCAGCAGCTAGCCACAGTACCGTCAGTCGGAGACAGGTCAGAAACCACGTTCTCGCTTAGCACATGACATGTTGCAGGGGTCCCTCGGTCCGAAATGAGATCAGACACCATGTTCCTGCCGAGTGGTGAGTATTATGCAAAAAACAAGTCACGAAACCTACCTCATGTAGAGATCACCGAGAGCAGCCATCAAGGAAATTTGAAGCCCATTGCAAATACTACTACTCGTGTTAATGGCCTTGAATGAGAGGCAGATGAATACACGAACATGCGGAGTAGGCCAGTGATATGGCTATAGGCAAATCAAAATTTCATTACGAAGTTCTCATTCAGCGTCAGCTAGCATGTCAGGGCCCTCGGGCCATCAGGTATCGGTGTGCTGATCGGAGGCTATGCAGAATAACGTAAACAACAGGAGTCCGAAAGATCGGCAAAGTAAAGACCTTAGGCGGGTAATTTCAGCCGTAGCCGTGGTATCGCGAGGGCCTTAGCTTTGTGCGCTGATTTGTGCTCGGACTCCACAAATTCGGAAGATCGTATAACGGTTTCCACAAGGGTAACCATCGCTTTCAGCACCTGTTCGAGCTATGAAGTATTTACAGTGAGTTTGCAAATGAGGCCAGTGAGAAACTCGTACCGTTGCATATCCCACCGCGCCAGCAGCCTCAAGCTCATTACACAGAATGTCACAGCTCTTCCTGAAACTTACAGACCACGACCCGAACCCACCGTTCAACGAATCGTTAGTCGATTTCACGAGGGACTGAATATTAGTAATCGCCGTGCCGGATACATCACCATTCTCCTCGATGAGCTGCATAGCCTCTTGAAGTTGTTGGAGTTGCTGATCTATTCGTTCTGAATGGTGGTTAAGAGATTCGATTTCGTTTGCTCGGAACTGGTCTGGATCATTCTGTAACTTTCGAGTGTGAAGTACGGAGGACTGAATGAATTCCTTGAGCTTCAAGTTCGTAGTAAGGACATCGGTTTCTGTTGAAATGGTCTTGCCGTAAGTCAAGACCGCCTTTGAATTGGAGCCGAAGACGCTCGTTTTTCGCTCTGATGAAATTCCTTGAGTGATACATGTCCCGAACGCATCCAATACACTCACCGAGCTTCTGGAATAGCCCATCCAGGTCGTTCACACTCTTGTTCACAGTGTGCTTCAGCCCCGTAGCGACCTTGTCCAACTGTGCCTCCGAACCCTGATGTGCTTTCCTAACGACAACCTCCTCAAGGGCTCCCTTGACGCTCTCTAGCTCCCCAACTTTCTCCACTAGCTCGCCTTCCTTCTCTCTCAATCGCTCCTTGGTTACCTCCAACTCCCCATCCCGCTTCATTAACAACACAATACTCTGCTCAAACTCCTCCCTTACGCTCCTCAACTGACTCTCCACGATTTCTACCTGCTTTTTCGCCTCCTCCATCTCTGTCTGCCCCAGCTCTTGTTCGGCGCTCAACTGATTCCAAGTCTCTTCTGAGAAGAAAATCCCGTTCTTCTCGCGTGCGGCTAAGACATTCAATTTCGGCAATGTATTCCTTAAGGAGGGCATTTCGGGTCATCCTCTGGTTAACCTCAGGCTTGTTGTGAATTGATTTGGCACGGAAAGCGTAGTCGAGAGTCGAGATGGTTTCCTCATGTTGGAACGTGCGGGGGACACGGTCGCTATAATACAAGTTTTAGTATGGCCTCCGAGTGAGTCTCGAAGGAGACGTGTGAGTTTGGACTCCCTGCAACAAAAGCCGTTAGAGTGATACCAGAGGTAGATAGCTTGGTACTCACCGGTATGGTACGTGCTGGGACCTATCGACCAAGGCATTGATAACCCTGCCAAGAGTCAATAGACTCTGGTTGATCATTCCAGCTTCTCCGGCTCTCGTATTCTCTGCCCCACTACGGCCAATATTCTCGGAGCCTGCGAGGTTGACCAAGTTTAATTTCCCCACCTTTAGCAAGTCATCCCCAATGGCAGATGTCTCCTTGACGTGAACAGTGATGGTGAACACAGAGTGAGAGCGTGAGGAATGAGACCTTGAATGAAGACGCCCTTTTTATTTGATTTGTCGAATATTTTCAGTCCGTTTTGTGCCGCACCAGAAGCGTCTTTAGAACCTCGATCCATGGGTTGGGCCAATCCAGATGGAGCCATGAAATCGTTGGCCAAGAAATCATGTAGTTCTTCGTTATCGATATAGAGTCCGACGAATGAGATTTTGACGCTGTAGTCAGTTGCAGTTTTTTCGAGCTCATGGAAAAGGCGGAAGAGAGTTTGAGGGATCATGCCTGCTTAGGCAGATGGATTGCCCATTGGTGTGGGTGTCAAGTCGCAAGTCGCCCTGCATTGTGTATCTGTATATATTAGTTGAGGCTCAAGACGATTAATTGCAACGACGTACGTTTTGCCCACGCCAGTCTGACCATAGGCGAATAAGGTACAACTATATCCGTGTAAGACTTCCGTAGCATCGGGGCTACTACATTATGGTATATCATGGCCTGGTCGGCCTCTGGTCCAAATACAAGGTCGAAAGGGTAGGTCCTTGTTGGTGGCAAAGTAACAACACCTAAGCTAGAGACGGGCACGGAGCTTTCAATAGTAACTTCATGGCTCTTAGCACTGCTAGAGCTGACGATGATGGGCGAATTATCATGTACTTCACGTTCCGATCGCCGTCTGCATCGAATAACGACCTGGATGTTTGTTTCGACATTGTTGCCTTCGTCGCAGCCGAAATTTGTTGACTTTGCCATAACGGTGTGGCTTGGAGGACGAGAAACGGGTACAGTTGTCGTCTTTGTGTTTGCACAGGAAAAACTCGGAAAAGCTCAAGGGAATTGCGAAGAGTCCAGAAGATGTCAAGGGTTTCTTCGTTACAGAATTGGGTGAATGACACATTAATTCTATAGTTAGTGGTAGTTATTTCAAGCTTATATAAGAGGCAGAGAGAGTTCGAGGAATCATGTCTATGTGGGCCGATTAATAATTAACCCGATGATGCTCAAGACAAAAATAATAAAGACGTACGTTTTGCCTATCCGACCATACGTGAATAAGGTGCAATTATATCCGCGTAAGACTTCGCGCAGCATTGTCGCTACTACATCGTGTGTTATATTGCAGCCTGGTCCGCCTCCAAATACAAGGTGAAAAAGGTAGGTCCTCGTTGGCGGCAAGGCGGTGACACCCCAGGATGGGCGCAGAACTTTGAAGAGTGGCCTTGTGACTTTCAGTGCTGCTAGAACGAATGACAACGGGCAAATTATCATGTGTGTTTCGCGTCCCGATTGCTGTGTAACGAAATAACAATCTAGATGTTCGTTTTGACATCGTTAGCTTCGTCGTGGCCAGAAGTCGTTGATTTTGATGTTACCAGGTGACCTGGAGGACCATAAAGTGGAAAGGTCGTCGCGTTCACGTTCGAATATATGCATGAGTCGCCAGAGTGGGGAGAGCTGCCTCCATCAAGACAGGAATCAAGTAAGTCTGAGCTGAGGTTTCTTCAAACTTCTCCATACCACCTGGGCACTAAATGGGTTGGGCAATACCTGGCGCAGCCAAGGCATCACCACAACCACTGTCCAGAGTGGAAATTAGGTGTCGAACGCGGTGTTGTGTTGAACTCAGACGCGTCTTTCGTGACCATTATTTGTTGTTGTTATCCGAGTCATCGAAAGATATTGCCTTCGACTTGCTGCAACTGTGAAATTACATTGTCAACTAGCTAGAGTACATAGCTTTAAGTCGTAGGAATATGTCACTATCAACTAAGTCCATAACGAGGTGGTCACCATCTTTTTCAAAGTCCTCCACAAGCAAGGCTCCATGGACAATCGAGCGAACAGAGATGAATTCCGACGATTGGCGAGGCTTCGCGCGAACACGATAAAATCCTAAGTCGATGTCCTTTCGTCGGCGCGGTCCAATGGCGGCGTCATATGGGTGAATCAGTGCGAATGAATAGGGGGTGCCCTCAACTGTGCATTCAAAGAGGAAAACGAGCTTCGCAAAGATGAACCCGTTTGTTGTTTGCACAATCGCGCAATCAAATCTTGGGTTACCACGAAAATCGGGATTGCACCGGAGGATATCCGTTCTCTGCTGCCAATCTACATAGGAGTCGAAATTGACTTTGAGGGCATGGTATTCCAAGACCTCCCGCTCGGTTAGTTACTTGTAGATAACATTGATTTAGGATGAATCTTACTTTATCATCCTGATCTAAAACGATGCGGCCTGAAGACGGCAGCTGAATATTATGTGCCGGAAAAAAATTGTTGAGGAACGTAGTCAGCTTGACTCGAAGTTGGCGAAATGCAGGATCTTCCCGATGGTTATCTTCCAACATTTGAAATGAGATGGATTTTTTTCCTTTGGCCCAGAGTGCTGCATGGGGCAGTAGTGGAGCCTTGTAGTCTTCTGAATCTTCGTCCAGTTGCATTGATTGACGGTGCCTAAATTCGTCAAGGTTGTCAATGTCCCCTCTAATTACCGCTGACACGAGACTCCAATGGTCAATCCGTAGAATCTGAATATACGTCAGAAATTGGCATGAACAATAGCAAAATCAAGTCAAACCTGTTTGGCGACGTCTTTGAAGTTCGTGCGCAGCTGGTACCATGTTTTCAACGGGCCGTGCATTTTTTCATTGGGCTTCGTTGAAGTGTTTGCAGTTACCCCTTTCGATTCAATGTCGTCGAATAGATGTTTGTGCAAGTGCGCCTTCGGAAAGTTCCAATTTTCTTTCTTGACATCGTTCGCAGTTGTATGATATTCCTGATGAAACACCATTTACATAAAATCCACAAATGAAAGCCATTTCGTCACATTTACCTCTAGTGTGGCCGAAAACTTGCTAAGGGCCTCACGGCCAGCTGCGAGAGTTTCCTCGGTGTGCAGCTCTAGGGCTGCATACATATTTAACTCAGAAAAGCTGCGGATACACTTTAAAAGGAGGTATCCAGAAGGATCTGCCCTTGAGTCAAGAACATTGTGTAAGATGAATAAAGAGATCTATGAAAGCATTAGATACAGAAATTTCCGAACTTTCAGGTCCAATAAACCTTTGCTAACCTTTGAAATATCTTCATTCTTGGTACCGTCAGTGAACGAGATATCAATGACCTTGCTAAAGTGATTGAGACCAGGCCAGCGAGGGATCTTGTTTGCTCTATCCAAATAGTTAGCATGAAGAAGTCAAGGTGTTGACGAATCCATACTGGCGATCCACTTTTGCAGCTCCCGACCCACTCAGGTTTTGTATTCGATGCTTTAATTCAGTCCATAGGTGGCGTTCCCAAAGCCCGCCATGAAAATGTAGCCGATCGAATGATAAGGCTTCGTGAACGTCAGAGTTACGAACATGCCAGAAAGAATTCTAAACAATGAGCCTCAATATTGAAATGGTACTGGTGTACGAAAATTTTACCTTAATGTTGCGTAGGCCATGGTTTTTTAATATGTCTTCCCGCTGATAAGCAAACTGACAGTCATCGGCCTCCTGGAGAATTCTCATAGTGTCCTTCGCGGTGCGAAGGGGGTAAGAAACCGAAAGGTCAGACTGCTTCTCCTTCGGAACCAGGCAGATCGGGCATGGGCAGAGACCTTTGACCCCACGTATTAATGACATCACACATCTATCTCACAATAAACTGAGATTCGAGAAGGAACAACAATTATGAACTTACTGTTCTTCGTAGTCTGCCGAAAGGATAAGTATTAAAGGGAAAAAATGGCGCTCTATACCATCAGCACATTTATGCCAATATCCAGAAGACGAATATCCAGTAATACAATCTAACATCTTGCGAAATGATTCGTGCCATACCACGCTCCTGAAATCTGCAAAAGCCGTTGTACCAGTCTCCGCAGCATCGCCCTCAACCTACTACAAGATAAGAGTTGAATACCGATGAGTGATTATACATACAATTGGTAACCAGCCAACCACTCGCCCAGCCCCTAGACCATTACCATTCCGGATGTTTGAAGGCAGGTTGGCGCAGCGAGCCACTACAGGATATCCTTTTGCGGTCCCAAATGATGATAGTTTAGTCTTGTCGGCATACAGAACGAAGCAAAACGGCTTCCCAGTCGGGGCTTTCTTCGTAATGTTTGACTAAATTGGAAGGATTGATGAGACTTTGAAATTACAAATAGAGCATTGAATTGTCACGCACCTGAACATTCCACCATCGATTCCCAGTCCATGGCTCGTTGAAAAATCGTATCCACTCTCTGCCATCAAATTTAAAAAGTTTCTGTGCGTCCCACTCAAAATGAGGTGCAAGATTCTCATCATTGAGTAGATCAAGTGCCCAGTCCCAAAGTGAGCGGTAGTGAAGCGGAAAAGTCCGATCGATGTTGTTGTACGGAGATGTGACTTTATCTTCAATAAACTTATCAACAGGATATGAGATACCCTAGAGAGTTGTAAGGAACGTGATGTAACATACTCCTGTGCGCTTGTACGATGCTAGATCCCACAGCTTCACTGCTTCATCATAATTTCTGAGCGTGAACTGATCCTTACCGGACGAAGCACAATGAAGTAGGTTAAATAGTATATCTGTTTGCTCGTTCGTCATAGATGTCTGTAACGCCAGTTCAGCGGCTTCGAAATCAAGGCGTGACCGAAATGGTCGCCAAGGTTCCTCGTCTGGAGTAGCTTCGTTGCGTTGCGCCTCGCGCGCACCATAGTCGCGTAGAGGAAAGGTTTCGGTTCGACGCCCGCATTCGTTGTGATATTTGACTTTGATATCGTCGATGTTTGGGTGTCCCAGAGACGCCCGCGCCGTGTCGGAACCCACTGACGGTATAGGAGGCGGTATGCAATCTACTCCCAGATATGAGCCTTTAGCGACGATTAGTAGCTCGTAACGTACCGTTCCCAAAGAAACTAAGTTGAGTGAGGGGGGCATCGACATCCATAAGCGGATGAGAAGGTCCTAGTCAAGGCAAGTCAATATCAGCGTGAAAAGTAATAAACAACTCGAAGCACTACACATACCAGTGGGCAGATCAAGAGATATCATATCTGGGACCATGTCGGCATCGATCGAACCTCCTAAATGAGTCGAAAAGTCAGATTTTTCACGATTTCCCGTAATTGCAAGTTTCGAAGCATACCGGCTTCCTCAATTTCTGGCTGGGGATTCGAATCTATGCCAGAGTTGAGATGCTATTAAAGAAGCATCTCACAACTTGAACACACCAAGATTTGGCTGCAGCCGTTGCAAAGCCGCAGTAGTATCCAATTGATTGTCGTCCCATCGTCGCTTGCAAGACCGTTGATGACTGGCCAGACCCATTGTGTTGAACGACTTGCCACAATACTGACATTCTGACGTTCCTTGTGAACGTCGACCTCCACGGCGCATAGTACAAGATGGAGGGGAAGAGCATGAAGCGAGCTGCTGTCGAACTGCGAACTCCTCGCCTGCCTCTTATCACGTGTTTATAAGTTCGCATGGCAAACTATAAATGGCTTATCATTACATCATAAAGTCCATATAAAGTAAGGACCCTTATCAGGCCATTTTCAAGTTTCCGACATAGCAACGGCACTGCTGCTAATGCTGGTGCAGGTGCAGGTGCAAGTGCAGGTGTGGGTGCAAGTGCAGGTGTGGGTGCAAGTGTGGGTGCAGGTGCAGGTGTGGGTGGAGGTGGCAGCGGTGAACACTGCTGGTGCTGGTGCTGGTGTTGTGCTGGCAGATGCAGTGGTGGTCCTGCTGCTCTTGCTGGGGGAGCAGCACCGGCGCTGCTTATGTTGTTGCTGCTGGCCCTGGTGCTTGTGTGATTGGCATTGGCACTACTGCTGGTCCTCATCCTGGTGGAGGTGTTGCCAGTGCTGCCACTGCTGCTGGCCCTTGTCCTGGTGGGGTAGCAACAGCGCTGCTGCCAATGCTGGTGTGGGTCTGGGTCTGGGTCTGGGTGCAAGTGTGGGTGCAAGTGCAGGTGGAGGTGGCGGCAGCAAATGCTGCTGGTGCTGGTGCTGGTGTTGTCCTGGTGGTGGCAGCAGCAGTCCTGCTGCTCTTGCTGTTGCTGGCACTGGTGGAGGTGGCAGCACTGGTGCTGCTTGTGTTGCTGCTGCTGGCCCCAGTGCTGGTGTGATCAGTGTCAGCACTGCTGCTGGTCCTTGTCCTGGTGGAGGCATCACTGGTGCTGCTGCTGCTCGCCCTCATGCTGGTGGGGTAGCAACAGCACTGCTGCCAATGCTGGTGCAGGTGCGGGTGCGGGTGCAGGTGCAGGTGGCAGCGGCAAACGCTGCTTGTGCTGGTGCTGGTGTTGTGCTGGCGGAGGCAGTGGTGGTCCTGCTGCTCTTGCTATTGTTGGCCCCAGTGCTAGTGCTGGTGCTGGTGCTGGTGCTGGTGGCAAGTGGCACTGCTGTTGGCCCTGGCACTGGTGGGACTGGTGATGGTGCTGCTGCTGGTCCTTGTCCTTATCCTTGTCCTGGTGGAGGTGCCTGCGGCAGTGATGCAGCTGGTGCTGGTGCTGGTGCAGGTGGTGGCAGTGAGTGAGGTTCTTACATAAATGCATGCATGTACCCTTGTGTACATCCACTGGTCTTTGGGCCAAGGTGTGCATCAGCATGGCTTGGACACGGGCAAGGTGTGGGGGTAAGGATGAGGGCAGGTGGCCTGCTGTTGCTACTGTTATGGTGCTGGTGCTGGTGCTAGTGACAGTGATGGTGATGGCAGCGGGCAGTGCTGCTGGTGCTAGGGCTGGGGCTGGTGGTGACAGTGAGTGAGGTTCTACAGAACCTGGCATGAAGGCATGCACACACCCTCATGTACACAGTGTAGCAGATTTAGTTGCTGTGAGAGTGGTAGTCCATGTCCCCTGAGTGAGAGGGTGGGATAATACCTGCAGTTTGTAAGCAATAAACAGAAACCAAGGGACATACCTGTGGACAGCAGTCCTGTGGTTGCAAGCAGGACAAGTCAAGGCTGGCAGAGATGTGGTGAATGAGGTTTTTCAGGCACAAACAAATGCATGGCCAGGTGTGCAAGTGAGTGGAAGTCTTGCAGGTGCGGGCATTTGGGGTGCATTGTGTGGCGAGTGGTTTCACGCAAGAGGGGATGAAATAAGAGGAGAGGAGAGAAGATGTGCCCTTTCCAGGTATGGGCAGCTCAGTGGGCTGGTAAGAACCAACTTGGTTGACCAGAAGTTGCGACCAGTCTAGCCGACCATTTCCCACATGATTGGCTTGGCCAGCCAAGCCATGCATGCAACCAGCTTCTGGCTCTTGAGCTGGCTTCTAGTCAGACCACAGCAACACTACTATAAGCTACTGTACCGTACAGACAAAATAACTTCAGCTGTGTCAACATGGTACAATGATTGTATAGAGTACAGTAACTTGTCAGGCCTGGTGTAACTTAATACCAATAGATGCATTCCTGCCAGTGTGAGGGCGAGGGTGTAAGCTGTGTATGACCCTTTGTTAGAACACAATGATAATCTGATGGTGAGTATGGTACTTATCCTGTGCGGTGCCCAGGAACCAGAGATTCATGCTGAGGGACAGCTTCAAAGGTCCTATGGTTATTGCCAGTGACATCCCAATCAAATACCATGTCACTCTGGAATCCTTCGCATAATAAGAGATCATCAAAAAGGTTGAAAAAGTGGTTATAGTTGGGCTTGCTGTCGAAAGGGAGTGAGTGACTGTGCTCAAAAAATGTGTGTAACTTCATTGGGAGGCCTAGGAATGAGTCATGTGTGGTGATTCCTTCTTTACTCTCCAGAACTTTGTGTCCCAGGCCCTGCCATGGTAAGGAGCCCTAAAGAAAGTAGAACAAGATATATGCACGAGACACTAGGTCATCTCACCTTCCAAGCTCCAAGTCCAAGTGGCTGTTTATAGATGTGAAGAGAGCGGATCCTCTGAAGCCAAGACTGTTCTTGTACAGAATATGCATGCATGTATTGGGATCCCTAAACTCCTTTGAAAGTCCAAAATTGATGAGGTATACCAAGTTGGGCTGGTTGAGACCCATAATGATGTTGCTGGGCTTGAGGTCACAATGAATAAAGTTGCAAGAATGAACATACTGCAGGCAATTAAGCTAGACATAGCACATGTCAGTCCATCAATTATGGCCTTGGAAGTAAAAAAGTTGACTTACAAGCTGCTTAGCGAGGAGCAGAACCATTTTCATTGTGAATCAAAAACCACAGCGAACAAAGAGACCCTCAAGAGATAGGCCAAGGCAGTTGATTGCCATGACATTGAAGCCAGATTTGGTGCCAAACCAGTATATGGGAGCGATGCCACTCCCTCCTTTAAGCTTCTTGTAGACAAGATACTCATGCTCTAGGGTTTTGAGTATTCCCCCCAATGGCTCAAATTTAAGGATGACTAGTTTCCCAGACAGAACATCACAAGCAATATATATATCATCTATTCACCCAGGCATGTGAGTCAAACACAGAGGAATGTGATGATGTTTCCTTAGACATATGAGAAGCTCCTGAGGTCAGCCTTTCCTGCAACCTGAACCTCCCACCAATTTGAACAATCTCCATGTAAGGACCCTAAGATATGATTGGTAGACAAGTCAGATGACAAAGCACATATACTCAAGGCATTAAGTGTGACTCACAGCAGCATTACTCACAGCAGCGTTACTCACAGCAGCATTACTCAGAGCACAGAAGACAGACAGGCTTGCGATTCAATAGATTTATTTTTCATGCCAAATGTAGACTGCAACTGGTTACATAACCAGCATAGTTACGTAACCCCTTCTTCCACCTGAAAATATATCATTATAGCTAGTGACAGCAGCATGCTGGGAAGGAAATGGATATGTGTGTGCTATGAGAGTAGGTCCTCAGTACTATCGATACAATTTTGAATGGCACAGTCCACCCCATCTTGAAAATTACCCTCGAGCAACTTCAGCAGTAAATCCTCATCTGGATTGTCCTCAATCATATACTTCTCCAATGTCATCCAAGCCTCCATGAAATTGAGACGTTCCTTCTTCAGATGAAACTTGAGCATTTGGAGGGGCCTCCATCATAAGAGGGCTGATGTGATTCCCTCGCTTTGTGTATGTTTCAGCACTTGAGGAAAAAATCCATTCACAAGGGACCGAAGATGCTTGGATTGGCAGGTAGTCCATCACCATTGAAAAAAGAGTGGGGAAAGAAGTGCAGTTAACCTGTGGCAAACATTTTTGTCAGTAAAAATAAATTGGATTGTTATCTACATACCTCCCAGAATCTGAGAATGTTGATGTTCTTTGGCAAAAGTGCACTTGTGATGTAGGCTTGATATTCTTGCTTAATAGTCTGCACATTTTCACTGGGTTTGCCGATGTCCATCTCAACCTTGATCCCATAGTCTGCTGCAAGATCTATATATGTGGGCATCTTCCCAGCAATGCCAGTTGCATCACCCACATCATTGGCCTGTGCTGAATGTTCCTCGTTATCAGCACTCTTCTCACAATACTCAAGCATCTTTGAGAAGATGAGATGCTATTGAAAAGATACATATTCCACCCACCAATTGCTGAACATTTTTTTTGGCCACAGCAATGTATTAACCTTCCCAATTCTTGGTGATCCAGGACATACATATCACAGGGTTCAGTACTGCAGATGAATGTTAGTCTTGTCTGAACTGAGGGATAGATTTGCTTACCCATCGCAATACCATATGCATTGGTACAATCCATTCGACAATAGTATTTGTAAGCCAAATCTAGCCCAGGTTTGACCATTGGTTTCAACTTAGGGTAATTAATGACAACTGCCTCCCAAGCTGTCATAAACATCTCAAATGAAGGAATGGCACCACACAAGATTGGGGTGCTCTCTGCAGACATCACTTGCTGCACCTTGTGAGTGATCTGGTACAGTATGTATAGTCAGGCAATTATAAGATAAGTCATATGCATTGGGCTGACACTGAGAACAAACTCGACATCCTTCATGACAGCCCAATCCTGAGGTGAGATCTTGTACTTGGCGTAGTCACTGTTGTTGGGAAGAGCAAAGAAGTAATCGATCGCCTGTTAAATAGATTGCTCAGCACATAATATGGATATGAAATATCAGATCATATCGGGTGCATCTTGTGGAGCCTCTTAAGCATGTGGTAGACTAAATCCCATCTGGTTCGCACGTCCCACAAGAGCTGCAGTGGTTTAACTTGGACAATTCTAGGAGGCTCCCCTTGCTTGAACCAACCTTTGGCATTGCCATTCGTGATGACCTTGTCAAAGGCTTCTCGACACTGCCCTGATCCATGAATGACCTTAACAGCAGAATGGGCATGTGCTATAGGGTTAGAGGTAATAAGGGTCTTGTTATCATCAGATGAATCATTGCTATTGTCAACACTTCATATTATGCGCCCAGAACTGAGATCAATAATATGTGCATAGCACATGACCCTGTGATCAGCTGCATCAAAGGGAATGTCACAAGCTGCCAACAGTGTCTCAAGGGATTTCATCATTGTATCATTGTTTGATGCATTGTCCATAGTGACATGCCCAACCTCAAGATAAGACATCAGATTTGTCCCAGCAAATATGATCACAGTACCTTGACAGTAACACCAGCCCTATCAAGAAGCTGCAAGATTACAGCAGCAAGTGAGCTCCCATCATATCTACCACAAAGGCAGTGAAAAGTGATGAGTGCCGTCTTGAGTTTCAAAGTGTTTGAGTCCTCGATGCTGGCAATCCAGTGGGCTGTGATTGCCAGGTAAGATCAACAATTTCGATTGGACCATGTATCTATCATAAAAGATATTTGCCCCACTGCAGCCTGGATAAGATCAGAATACATCCAACAAGAGCGTCTACTATATGTACTTGAAATTCACATTGTAGGACCTGGAAATGCTGCCTCCAAGCTTGGAGGACTAATTCATGCAGTTTGCTTCAATGTGGAATCATTGTTTCCTTGAGATCCTTTCATAAATGGAGAAATATTCTTCGAAATTCAGGGCATTCCATGACATTTAGAGACTTGAATGTTGGGAAAAAAATAAGATTAGTAAAAGTAAAAATGGCATGGAAAGAAATATACCTGATCATCTGCTATGATAAAATCCAACAGATCCTGGTGGAAGATATGCTCATCGAAGCGGTTGGGCAGTTCATCTTGTGATGCAGCAGCCTCACTAGCCTCCCACGATCGAGCTTGTGACACAAGTCCTGGCAATGTAATTGGCCAGTTTCTCTCATTTGCCAAGGTCAAATAAAGCTGTAGATGATGCTTTTCAATATGAGGGCAGAGAGATGTATTCAATGTCTTATGTGAATACACATAATAAATTCTCGATGACCAGTTGGATGGGTCTGCCTCTCTTGCTTTCCTATGTAAAATTGAGGTAAGTAATTGTCTGAGACATGAGCATGAGAGGAGACATACTTACACTCTTTACAGACCATTTTTTTACTATGCTTCTCAAAAAAATATTGAATTTCAACTGCGACACCTTTGCGTGAAGTTGGCATGTCAGGATTATTGACCCAGACATTAGTCACCTGGGCAGGGGTAGCCATGTTGTTGTGAGGGCTGTTGGTGGCAGAATCGAGGTCACCATCACTGCCAGAGATGTTGCCAAGATTGAAGTGCTCTTCTTATTCTTGAATAACAGCTTGTACATGGGGGCGTGACTGCTGGATGGGAGCCTGCAACTGAGGGACGTGACACTTTTGTCATGGTGCCATTGTTGGTGGAGTGTGAGTAAACAAAATTTGAAGGACCCAGGTGAGATGGCAGAGAGATAAGATGAACACAAAAGGCACCAAAATCACGAAAACATGTAATGATTAGCTAAGCTATGAGTGCCTATGTTGTCCACTGCTCTGGCTAGCTCACTACATGATTGTCTACAAAATATCAGATTCTTGGAGACTGGGAATGGATTGCAAACCAAATAGCTATGTGTGATTGAGATACAATATGGACTGGCTTGGGATATAAAATTGGATTCTAAAAAAAAAAATATGATTGTCTGGGCATGGGGGGTGAGGGCAGGCTGCTGATGCTGCCTTGATGCTGGTGGTGCAAGGACAGAGGTGCTGTGCAGGTACTGGTGGAGGTGGCAGTGGTGTTGCTGCTGGCCCTGGCCCTGGTGCTTATGCTGGTGGAAGCAGCAGCAGTGGTGCTGCTGCTGGTGTTGTTGGCACTGGTGAAGGTGATGCCAGCAATGCTGGTGCTGGTGCTGGAGGTGGCACAGGTGATGCTGCTGGTGCTAGTCTTGCTGCTGCTAACCCTGGTGCAGGTGGAAGTGGTGACAGTGCTGCTGCTGGTACTGGTACTGGTGGCACAGTGATGGCACTGCTGGTGTTATTGGCACTGGTGAAGGTGGCGCTGATGATGCTGGTGGTGGTGGTGGTGGTGGTGGTGGCAGTGGCAGCACTCCTAGTGTTGCTGCTGTTGGTCCTGGTGCTGGTGGGGTGGCAACAGTGCTGCTGTTGTTGTTGGCGGTGGTGGAGGCAGCAGTGGCGATGCTGCTGCTGGCCATGGTGCTGGTGGTGCAGTGATAGCACTGCTACTGGTGCTGGTGCTGGTGGCCATAGAAGCGCTGCTGCTGCTGCTGCTGGCCCTGGTACTGGTGGGGTAGCAACAGCGCTGCTGCTGATTCTGATACTGGTGCAGGCAGAGGCTGTGGCAGCGACACTGGTGCTGGTGCTGGTGTTGTGCTGGCAGAGGCAGCAGTGGTCCTGCTGCTGTTGCTGTTGCTGGCACTGGTGGAGGTGGCAGTGCCAGCACTGCTTGTGTTGCTGCTGCTGGCCCTCATCCTGGTGGGGGCATCACCAGTGCTGCTGCTGCTGGCCCTAGTGCTGGTGGGGTAGCAATGGCACTGCTGCCAATGCTGGTGTGGGTGCAGGTGGAGGTGGAGGTGGCAGCGGTGAATGCTGCTGGTGCTGGTGGAAAGCAGCGCTGCTGCTGGCCCCGGTGCTGGTGGGATTGGCGATGGTGCTGCTGGTGGTCCTTGTCCTTGTCCTTGTCCTGGTGGAGGCACATGCAGCAGCGACACAGCTGGTGCTGGTGCTGGTGCTGGTGAGTGAGGTTCTGGCATGAATCCATGCACATACCCTTATGTACATCCTCTGGTTTTTGGGCCAAGGTGTGCATCAGCATGCCTTGGACAAGGGCAAGGTGTGGGGGTGAGGATGAGGGTAGGTGGGCTGCTGTTGCTGCTGCCATGCTGGTGCTAATGCTGGTGACAGTGACTGTGATGGCAGCAGCAGTCCTGCCAGTGGTGGTGCTGGTGACGGTATGGTGATGGTGATGGCAGCAACAGTACTGCCAGTGCTGGTGCTGGTGAGTTGGCCTAATTTTGCAACCAACCCCGTGACTTTCATGTGACCAATTGAGCTCCGCATCTCGGTTGCAACCAAAGGACATGTTCCCAGAACGTAGCCAAGTCACGTGCTCACAAGTAGTTTATGTAACAGAGTCTCGCATTCAAATAATATAATATTTTATCTTATTTAAATTATCTAAGCTACATGTGTGGTGGAGATGAGTAAGTCAGATAATGTGGAGAATGGGAAGTCAGCTGGGATGGATAGGGATAATAGGGGTACATCCAAGCAGGCACATATGGGCTGGGCATGGGAAGTGATGCAGATGGGGGAAGCAACGCGGGCAGGGGAAGCAACGCGGGCAGGGGAAGCAATGTGGGCAGGGGAAGCAATGTGGGCGGGGGTTCTACTTTGATGGCCTGTCCCTCTGCTATGCATGCATGCTCTTGAACGTTGGCAGTGGTAGAGTGCACATTGGGCTTTGCACGTTTCCCAGATTGTTCTCCAGCCCCATATGGGTCATTATTGGTGGCATGCTTACGGTTGGGCTCGCTGATGTGCTGGGCTGTAAGCACACTGTCAACTTTACTGCGCCTGCTAACTCGCTTTACCCCCATCTGCATGGCTGTCTCCAGCCAAGTGCACTGGTTCGGGCCAATACCAGTTTCTTTTTCTGGGAAGGAGGAACTATTCCCAGCCGCCGTTGCCAAGAATACAAGTTCCTGGAGCTGAGAGTGGATCTTCTTGATGGATTTTGCAAGATCTGGATCGCTTGGTGCCTTCATAACCATCTCCAAAAGCCTTTGAGATAATCAATCATATCATTGGCTGCCAAAACAATGGAAGCGGCGGCACTATCATCTGTGCTGCCACTGCTACCATCCTTCTGGACTGGTGAGTCCAGTGTTGCACGCATTGCACACACACCCACATTGCCAAGTGATTGGGGTCCAAGATCAGCTCCTCCAAAAAAGTGCTTGACTGCCACCACATGCTTGCAGAGGCATATACGAGGGAAGTCACTACAACTGCAAGTTGTAGTGACCAAATTAATTTGATAATACTTATCTGGATCTGAGGATTGCACTTCAAAGTGCAAATCATCAATCTTTTGGATTTTAGCGACAGGTGTCTCGGGGGCCTGTGCCAGAATTTGTTGGTGGTGCTTCTTGGATAAGTCCAAGCCCTCCATCCCTAATGTTTGCCACTTATGGCGGATCTCAATGTGCAGGAGGAATTCCATTATCAGTGTGTGGATCAGATGATCCATGTGCCAATTTCTTTTTCCTTCAAGCCATATGCTTTTTAGCACATGGTGATATCTTTGATAAAATATTAGAATTTAAAAATAAATAAAAAAGACTGATAACATACACTTCCAATAGCATGTTAGTATCACCCTCTTCAAATATAGTGCGATTTTGGCGTGATGTTGCAGACCACATTTTTTTATGGGGAAGCCATTCCCAGGCAATATACTCAGCAGCACTCTTGGGAACCTCAGTATCCTCCTGGATCTGAGTCCAACAAGCATTGAATTCATTGTCATCGGTTACGTGAACCCACTTTTGGATAAGTGTCCAAAGAACCAGAAATTCCTTTGAATTGAAATGAGTCCGGATTGCCCGGAGCATGTGCCACCAGCAATAGAATACCTGGCACTTAGGGAATGTTGTGCGAATTGCATTCACTTGTGCTTGATTGCAATCCATCATGAAAATAGAGGGTGTAATGTCAGGGCTCTGTGCCTTGATAAGATTTAAAAAAAATTGGATTGTCGCTTGTGTGCCATTGGATGACAGCATCCACACGACTGGGACACCTTTTACAGATTGATTTTCTTTAATTAAAATGATATGAATTTAATAAGTACAGTACACACCATGGCCCCAATTATCCCATGCCATTAATGTAAATAATAGAATCCCCTTATATTGCATGACATTATAGGTCACGTCGATGCCAAGGAATCTGTTACCAAGGCGCTGATAAGTGTCCTTTTGAAATCTTGTTGAATACAGAGTATAAATAAGTCACCAGTGAGATCTGATCCCTCAGAGGGAAGATCTCACTTGTCCTTGTAATAGACAAGATCGCCCTGTGATTCAAGTCTGTTGACCCAGATCCGCATTGAGTGCACATCATTTGGATTGAGCTGGATGGCTGCCCTGAGGATCTCCTTTCTGATCCTGCAGATCTGGTCCACTGTAATATAGTGGTCGCATTCATCTTCACTGAACCATCCATGTATTTTGTGTTTCTGAATATTATCAGTTAGATCAATCTAGATTGAAGAGGGGATCACTCACGATCTCCTTATCAGTCACCCCATAGCACACCCAGTCCTCTATCAACTCCTATGTGGAAGCCCGGATCCAGATGTATTTCAGGTTATCTTCACTGGTGGGGTGGATGTGATCGGGTATGTATTTACCCAATACAGTGTTGGTGTAAGGATATGTCTTGATCTGGACAACGCAGGGGCACCCCACCTCAATCTGCTTACTGTTGATCTTTCTTTCACACTGTGTCTTTTTCATGTATGATGTATTCCCACTGGTTCCATTACGTGCGCAATGGAATGTCTCGCATGTTGAATAGACTTGTTGTCCTTTGGATCTTCAGGTCTTAGATAATTGAATCTCAACTCCAATTGCGGCTTGCTCGTGTGTAAGCCATTTATTGAAGTCGGCCCTGGATTCCCTGTCACAGAGCGGCTTGCAAGGGGGCAAGAGAACCGCTGATGGCAGGTAAGGACCACATTTGACCCCCAGGTATGGTAGGCCTGTCTGGGCCTGGGGTTGGTAATACAGGTCGGACTTGTAGTCAGCATGTACAACAGGGTTTGTCACTCCTCAGTCAGCAAAGTAGTAAGCCATATGGCTGGAACACGGCCAGATCAGTAGCAGTAGTCATCATGTACCACTAGTATTTGTACACGTGCGCGTGCAACAGACGAGACTCTAAGTCAAGTCTCCTTGTCTCAATAGGAGTAGTGACTTCCGTTCTATTGTCTCTAGGAAAGCCATGGCTTGTTTTGCCTTCCTGAGTCTTTTGTGCTTCATCCTCTGTGTACCACGCATTGCTGGTACCCCAAACTATCAGTCAAGTTCAAGCACAATTAACAAGTCGCTAGGCAGCAACGGTAGCTACTTCCCACCAGCAGTAGTGGGCGCATTGGCTGAGTTATTGGCAACTTCGCTTGAATTACAAGACGCTGACAACGTCTGATTGTCACTGCTCTTGCCGGTGACATTCCCATTCCAGGTTATAGTCATGTTTCCAATCATATGTGATGCTTCCCATTCCAGATAAGGTGGCGGGATCAATGTGCTCAGGGCGAGCATCATCTGGCATGGCGGGAACATCAGAAGAAGGCATAGGAGAGGGCATGGGCAACAGCAATGACATTGGGGAAGACATGGGGGGCTGAAGAGATGCGTTTCAATGGGTCTTGACGCGTTCCCCCACACGCACGCTGCTCATCCACAATCTGTACATTGCGACATATTTTTTTGAATAATTAATATATTTAAATCTAATTATTTTATACCAAAAATGTAACTACACTTGCACCAAACTTTTGTTCATGGACACATGATTCACCAACTTGATGGATCTGTCAGACTTCAAACATGCCACATGAAAGTCACGGGGTTGGTTGTGAAATTACAAGGACTGTGCTGGTGCTAGTGGTGGCAGGGAGTGAGGTTCCACACACAAGGAAGAACAAGTGTTGGTCACATACCTAGAATGACTGGGTGAGCTCCTGCACATAACACAACATAAAGCTACTATGGCTCCTCAGATCAGCCCCATTTGTGATCTAAGTAGAGCCAAACAATTAGCCATAAAAGCCATATGCATGGTAAACCTAAAAGACTGTGAGGAACCAGACCTGATAAAGAAGCAGAAGGGGAAAACAGAGGCAGCAGTGGTAGAGGCTGGGCAAAACAATGGCACCAATCCCTGTACTGTACAACATGTGAGTGTGGTACATTCGCCCTGAAGGGAAGTAAAAGACCTGGAGAAGGGGGGAGAGAGGAGAGAGGGATGAGTAAAAAGAAAGAAAACTTGAGTCAGACAAAGCGATGGTATAAAGAGAAAGAGAGTGGCAGTGAAGAGTGAAAGGTGAACAAAGAGCAAGATAGGGTGCACGGGCTATACAGATCCGAGTCCGGGTCCAACTTGATTCCTCCAATCACATTGACTGGCCATGACATGGTCTGCACAGAGCCACTCATCCATTGTACGAGTGGCATTGAGGTGGCTGGGGTGGTGTCAGCAACATGTGAGATAGGAGTTGGGTTGTGTTGGGCGAGTGAGTGTTGTGGTGGACAGTTGGGATGCTTATGCTTACTAATATTCTGTCCATATACGTACGTATTTCTCATGGTCCAGCCAGAGTTGTCATCACTTCCCTCATCCTACTTTACACACCCTCTATTATGCTCTTGCCACTCCAGACTGCTGTTGTGTTGCCTTGGCTACTTACTAAGATACTTACACTAATCTGCCGACAGTTTTTGTGGCCTTACTGCCACTGAAACACATCAATCGCTGCTGGAAACTCTGCTTAAATAGTCATGTATAAATATGCTCATAGAAGGGGACCAAAGCCTTAAGCTTGGTCTCTTGTGAATCCTAGACATTCTCAGAGCAATCCTCCAAGTGATCTGAAGCTTCACAGCCCCTTTCCCCTCTCACTTGCACCCTAGAACGTACCCTAGGGTCTGCTAAGCAACTTAGTGATGCGTTTCACTTAATCTACCATATATAGTAAACCGAGTCCCAACTGGGAACTCTTCAAACTCCGACACATATGTTAAGCACTCAGAAAGGCATTGCCTTTCTTCACTACAGACAGACAAAGGTCACTGAGTAACAGACCTCTCAGTGCTCTATAGAATCACCCTATCTGCACCAGACACCCAGCAGGAAGGAGCAGCTCCTTCCATTCATGACCTTAGTGGCATACCAACAAACTAAGTGCAATACAAGGTGTATCAGCACTCTAGACATCCCTTCCTTTGGATACACGTCTTAAGTATCCAAATTGACTCCTTCACATCTAGATCCCCTTCCTCCTTCAGGAGATAGAGGACAACAGCAGCCAGCACCACCACTACCCACAGCTGTTCTAACAAGGCGTTAGAACTCCCCAGAAGACGACCAAGACGACGGTCACCGACGCAGATATCATCCTACATCTACAACAGAAAGACAGAGACAGGCCAGATGCCTTACCCCTCATAGCAAGAGAACAAACAGCCAAGGAGGCTGCCAGACAGAAACATCGACAGAACCGCCATGCTCCATCCAGCGTGACATTAGACCAAGCTTATCAGTCAACACAGATGAATTCCGAAGAGAACCACTTGTCTACCCAAAGGCTTGGGAAGGAAGCACAAGGGTTCGCATCGAACGAAGAACAGAACCAAATCTCCCAGAGTACATCACAGGACCAAATATCTACTGGACAGTCCAAGGAACATATCGAGGATACACCCTTGACGTCCCCAGTGAAAATACTAGTGCAATCAGAAGATACCCAGTTGAATTCATCTGCAGATACTGGTACACCCTCACCAGAGACGAAAATGGTATTCTTTGGGCATACGACCAAGACTGAATTGAACACAGAGGATCAGGAACAGGATATCCACCAATAGACGATCCCTACCACCCCAATTACCAAGCTCAGCAAGTCACACTAACCCCTGCAGTAGCTACAGCAGAACTAGAAGCCACAGGGCCAGAAACACACACCCCTCGCACACATTCCACTGACCTCCACTCCCCTAGAGAACCAAGAAGCGGAGCACATGATTCCTCTGAAGAAGGAAACGGAGACAAACACACAGCCAGTGAAGGATCTGAAGACAGACCTCATACACCAGAAGAAGCTGATCCCCCTACATACCATGAAGTAACTCCAGCACAACATGAGCAAATCGAAGCTCCACAACCCCCAGAACAAGAACCACACCTCCCAGAAGACGTTGAACAACTAGGCAAACAAGTCAACCTTCTAACCATCTATCACATCGGGCCACAGATCCAAATAACCCCAGCAGACCAACAACCAGACCCATCCCCACCTCAGCCACCTATACAAGTCTTTATGGCCAATGTACCACCCCAACAACCTCAACAACCCCAACCACCTGCAGGAGGACCACCCCCAGGTCCACAATAGGCAGGAGCACAAGCTGCTCATCCCCCAGGCAACAGAAAATGGAATGGCACACCTCCAGAAATATACACAGGAGACAGAAGTCGAAGCAACAAGTTCCTAAAGGAGTTCAAACTCTACAGACTGCTCAATGAAGACAATGAAATGATGAACACCCCATACAAGTGAGCAGCCTTAGCCTTGTCCTACATCAGAGGACCACTAGTCAATGATTGGGTCTACCAACAAGTTGATCACCTCAGCGATCAGCTCCACACCAACAATATACCTATGCAAGACAAAGTCCACTGGGCCGAATTTGAAACAGCTTTTACAGCTGCTTTCACCAATATCCACAAGGTTACCAAAGCTACAACCATGCTTCAACAACTCAGAATGAAACAAGGCAACCTAGATGGATATATAGCTCAGTTCAGGAACCTAGCTACTAAAGCTGGATATGCCCTTGACGCTCCAGGAACACTACAAATGTTCTTACAAGGACTACCATTTGGCTTAGGATGATGAACACTCAGAATGCACCCTGGACTAACCACCTTTGATGGATATGTTCAGGCTGTCTAGAAGGAATCCAAAGTACAGGAGCAAGAGAACCTGATCTTTGGAGAAGGGAAATGGCTGATGCCAAACTGGGGACCTAAAAGACCACCACCCTGCCATGCTGCCACACCCCCTAAACCCCAGTTCACCTAGAGATGCCCTTACACCAATGGTACTCCTATGCAAGTGGATACCATTAGGAAAGCAGACACAGATGAAGCTAAGAAGAAGCACAGAGAAGAAGGACGATGCTTCGAATGTAGCAAACAAGGACACATGGCCAAGAACTGCCCCACCAAGAAGAGGCCACCCCAGAAACCATCTTACATTAAGATGGTCCAAAGCAATGAAGAATACTATGAAGAAGAAGAAGACAAAGAAATAGAAGAGGCCAAAGAAAACCCTCAAGAAGTGGATGAAATTGAAGATATGGTTAATAGAATGGTCACCTTCTCTGATGACAAGAAGGTGCAATGGATGAATGCGATGCAAGCCAAAGGAGTGGATTTTTCGACCGCCTGAATGACATGGCCATCATTTGGGCACTGTTCACAAATAGTGTATTTGTACCCAAGATTCGATCAGTACAAACTCAAATAATACTACATTTACAGAACAGAAGGGCCAACGCAACAGCACTTGTGGACAGCAGAGCCACAGAAAATTTCTCCACCACAAACCTCATAAAGTGGTTCCAAATCCCCACAGTACCTCTCCAGAAACCAAGAATCACCAGGAATGTTGATGGAACCATCAACCAGGCTGGGAAAATTACTGACAAAGTAGAACTCAAATTCGACACCAAGGAATCACAAAAAAATTCCCCTTCTTTGTCATTAACTTCAGATATGATCACATCGTCCTGGATACCCATTCCTAGCAACTAATGAACCAAAGATAGATTGGAAGAAAGGAACCATTGAAGGAAGCATTGTGGCATCCACTGCCGATGCTCACAAATGGAAGGTGCTTTCCCAAATCCAGAAAACCACCACCTCTACACATTTAGCGATCCAGGAAGCTGAAAAGAAAGACAAGAAGACCTGGAATCAAATAGTACTGGAAAAATACCACCCATTCCAGAAAGTCTTCAGTGAAGAAGCATCAAGCGAATCCCAGAATTGAAGCCTTGGGACCATGCTATAGATCTAAAACCAGACGCTCCAGCATCATTTGACTGTAAAGTCTACCCCCTATCACCCAAAGAACAAGAAGCATTGGAAGAGTTCCTAAAGGAACACCAAGAAAAGAAATACATTGAACCTTCCAAATCGCCATATGCCTCCCCTTCTTCTTTGTTAAAAAGAAGGATGGAAAACTATGACCAGTCCAAGACTATAGAAAGCTCAATGAATGGACCATCCCAAACAACTACCCCCTACCCTTGATTAGAGACCTAATACCTGACTTGCAGGAAAGAAACACTTCACCAAGTTCGATGTACTTGGGGGTACAATAACATCCTCATCCGACCGAAGACCAACATAAAGCAGCCTTTAAAACAAACAGAGGCTTCTTTCAACCAAAAGTAATGTACTTTGGAATGAGGAATGCCCCGCCACCTTCCAAAGCATGATGGACTTCATCTTCAGAGACCAATTAGCCAAAGGGAACGTGTTCATCTACATGGATGACATCCTCATGCCACCAATGGAACTTGGGAAGACCACTACAAAGAAGTAATCAAGGTCCTAGAGGTCTTACAAGAAAATGACCTCTATCTCAAACCAGAGAAGTGCGACTTCCACAAAACAGAAGTGGAATATCTAGGAATGCTAGTAGGAAGTGGACACATCAAAATGGATCCAGTCAAAGTCAAAGGAATTACAGACTGGCCCATCCCTACAACAGTCAAAGAACTCAGGGCCTTCCTAGGCTTTGGGAACTTCTACAAAGACTTCATTGATCATTATTCCCTAATTGCGCGACCACTTCATGAACTAACAAAGAAGAGCAAGAAATGGGAATGGAGTCAAAAAGCTGATGAAGCATTCAAATACCTCAAGAATAAATTCACATCCTATCCCATCCTCAGGAATGCTGATCAAACCAAACCATTTACACTAGACACAGATGCATCAGACTATGCCATTGGAGCCACCCTAACACAGGAATTTGAAGATGGACAACACCCAGTCGTGTTCTTTTCAAAGTCACTCAACCAAGCAGAATGCAACTATGACATCTATGATAGAGAACTGCTGGCAATAGTATCAGCAGTTAAATTCTTCAAACACTTCCTTCTAGGAGCTAGGCATCAAATCAAAGTACGCTCAGACCATGACAACCTGAAATATTTCCGAGCGGCATGAAAAGTAACACCTAGACAAGCAAGATGGATGAACTACTTGGCAGACTACGACTTCATCATCCATCACTTTCCAGGAAAACAAAATACCATTGCAGACCTTCTATCACAAAGAAAAGACCTTGAAGAGGGGGTAAACAATGAACAAACTACCATCCTCCCTGATAACCTATTCATTCGAACTCTTTACCTCCCAAATGACAACAAGAAGCGACAACAAACCCTCAAAGAAATACATGATGCACCCACAGGTGGCCACCCAGGGATCTCAAACACCTGGGACCTAGTCAAAAGATGCTACCATGGCCCCAAACTTCAAGAATTTGTTGAAAAATATGTCAAAGGATGCACCAAATGTCAAGAAAATAAGACCATCCGAACTGCAAAAGCCCCTTACACCACTTTGACACCCCAGTAGAAGAAGGACCTTTCCAATATGTGTCCATGGACTTCATAACAAATTACCAAAGTCCAAAGGATATGACACCATCCTCACCATCGTAGACCAAGGATGTTCCAAAGCAGTCAAATTCCTACCCTGTAACAAGGAAATCACCAGAGAAGGAGTGGCACAACTGTACCTTCAGCACCTCTTTCCCTGGTTTGGAACCCCCAAATGTATCATATCCGACAGAGACCCTCGTTTCACTGGAAATTTCACAAGAACCTTATGCAAAGCGATAGGCACCAAACAAAACCTTAGTACCACATTTCACCCCAGAACTGATGGACAAAGCGAACGCATGAATCAATGGGTTGAAACATTCCTGAGACACTTTGTCAATGGAAGACAAGACAACTGGGCTACATACCTTCCAGTGGTGGAATTTGCTCACAATTCATGGAAACATGAAGGAACATGCCACACACCCCATCAATTAATCATGGGATGTAACCCTCAGGCAATTTGGACAGAAGGAGATGAAGAAGTACCAGCTGTAGACATCAGACTCAAGGAACTAACCAAAGCAAGGGAAATTGTGCATCAAGCCTACAGAAAAAGACAGCCATAACGAAACCAGTCAGAACATTCAAGACTGGAGACGAAGTCTGGCTAGATGCATGAAACATAAAACAAAGGCACCATCAAAGAAGATGGAACCAAAATGCTTAGGACCCTTCATCATCAAGAAAAAGATATCTCCAGTTGCTTATCAACTCAACTTGCCAGCACACATGCATATACATCCAGTGTTTCATGTGGATCTATTATTGCCCTATATGGAAACCATGGAGTACGGCATCCTATTCAAGCACCCAGCACCTGAAACCATCAAGGAGAAGAAGAGTATGAAGTAGATGAAATCATCACAGAAAGGAAACATGGCTGAAAAAGACAATGGCAATACCTAGTCAAATGGAAAGGCTACCCTGCATTGGACAATTCATGGGTCAGCAGCAATGACCTGCATGCACCAGAACTACTTAGCGAATTCCACCAATCCCAATCATCCAACCAACTATAAAAGCACCCTCCAAATCACCTTCAAATGACAGCAGTGACCCTCACTACTACACTACAGTTCCTACCTACAACCCCACTCACAAACGCACTCCTACCCCACCACCACTCCCACCATTCCTAACTTTTGCAACATTCAATCCCCAAACCAATCAACATGTCCACCGTCCCAACCTCCTACGAATGAGCCACCCCCCTATCCTGCTACAACCCATTCTCTGTCCTTAATCTTGAGGATTGTGCCAGTAGTGATGCCGGTGCAGTACGCTCCCCCTTGCCTCCTCCTTTGGAACCAGAATCCCCCACTTCCGAGACCTCTGCAGATGCAACCTGGCTTGCAACTGGGTTGTACGCCCTCCTCGATGTTTTCACTGAAAGGAACAAAACAATCAGGACCCAGACACCACCCTTGTTACCCCCCCAGAGAGTAAACGCGATGACTCCAATGGAGGAACCTCCGTACTCATGCATAACACTACAACAAATAATGTCATAAACGCCCTTTGCCACCTCCAGTACAAATGACCATGTGCATACGAAGAGGGGGAGGAGCAGGACAACGAAGTATGGACCAGTAACGAGAACCAGAGAGAGAACCAAGAGCAGGATGACTGGGAAGAGGATGACGCAGACTGCCACCCTGGAGAGGGGTGGAGCACCACCACTGATGAACCCTTCACAGTCCCCCTTCCAAATGGCAGAGCCACCCCAGCCACCTACCACAAATACCATGTCCAGAACACCAAGTACCCTCTTGTCAGCACCCATCAGGGCAGGGGGGAGCCAGTCTACACTGCCCTACTTCGTCCCAGCCCAGTACCATACCCGTGCCCACACATTACACCTCAACAGAAGTGCATCTTCTCAGGAAGAGAGCCCTTTGCCCAAGCAGTCACCTGGGCCACAGCAGACCTAGCAGATGAGTCCCTTCTTGCAGGGGTACGAGCTTACAGATGTTGGGAGCAAGAGGTCATGTTCACAGAGCAAGAATTGACATGGGTCAAGATCAAACTGGCCTATCAAAAAATCAAAATTGCAGAGTGGATGGGAGGACTCCAAGAGGCTGATGCATATAGGAGGATAGCGACAGGCCTTCAAAGTCACCAACCCCTTGGGTCTCTTGAACAAGAGGCCATAAGGCAAGTACTAAAGGGATTTCGCATCCCTATGCACCTGCGCACCAGGAAGATTGAAGGAGATTGGGGTTTTATTGACAAAGAAATCACTCACACCCACAACAGATGCAACAAGAAATGCTCCAAGTGTCGGAGCACCACCCACTACTGCCGCCACTGCCCCTCGTGAGTCAACAACAAGCAGCAAAGACTCTGAACAGGGGGTCATGTTGTGGTGGACAGTTGGGATGCTTATGCTTACTAATATTCTGTCCATATACGTATGTATTTCTCATGGTCCAGCCAGAGTTGTCATCACTTCCCCCACCCTACTTTACACACCCTCTATTATGCTCTTGCCACTCCAGACTGCTGTTATGTTGCCTTGGCTACTTACTAAGATACTTACACTAATCTGCCGATGGTTTTCGTGGCCTTACTGCCACTGAAACATATCAATCGCTGCCAGAAACTCCGCTTAAATAGTCATGTATAAATACGCTCATAGAAGGGGACCAAAGCCTTTAAGCTTGGTCTCTTGTGAATCCTAGACATTCTCAGAGCAATCCTCCAAGTGATCTGAAGCTTCACAGCCCCTTTCCCCTCTCACTTGCACCCTAGAACGTCCTAGGGTCTGCTAAGCGACTTAGTGACGTGTTTCACTTAATCTACCATATATAGTAAACTGAGTCCCGATTGGGAACTCTTCAAACTCTGAAACATATGTTAAGCACTCAGAAAGAGATTGCCTTTCTTCGCTACAGACAGACGAAGGTCACTGAGTAACGGACCTCTCAGTGCTCTATAGAACCACCCTATCTGCACCAGAAACCCAGCAGGAAGGAGCAGCTCCTTCCATTCATGACCTTAGTGGCATACCAACAAACTAAGTGCAATACAAGGTGTATCAGCACTCTAGACATCCCTTCCTTTGGATACACGTCTTAAGTATCCAAATTGACTCCTTCACATCTAGATCCCCTTCCTCCTTCAGGAGATAGAGGACAACAGCAGCCAGCACCACCACTACCCACAGCCATTCTAACAAGGCATTAGAACTCCACAGAAGACAACCAAGATGATGGTCACCGATGCAGATATCATCCTACACATACAACAGAGGGACAGAGACAGGCCAGACGACCTAACCCCCAGACAAAGAGAACCAACAGCCAAGGAGGCTGCCAGACAGAAATATTGACAGAACCACCACACTCAGTCCAGCATGACAGCAAGCGAGAGATAAGGCACTGAGGATGGTGCAAGATGAAAGGGAGAATACAGCAGTAATGTGAGGACAGTGAAGGCCATTTTGGATGGGCACCACAATGTAGATGGAGTGGGACAAGAGCTCACATTCGACATGAATGCATGCACACACCCTCATGTACACGCTGTAGCAGATGTACTGTAGTTGCTGCGAGAGTAGTGGTCCATGTCACCCAAGTGAGGGGATGGGATAATACCTGCAGTTTATAAGCAATAAACAGAAGGCAAGGGATATACCTGCAGACAGCGGTCCCATGGTTGCAAGCAGGGCAAGTTGGGCACACAGCAAACAGGGTAATGCAGATGCAAGGATGGGATGTGCAGTGAGTGAGCACTAAGAGGTATAAATGTAAGGCAGGCAGAGATGTGGTGAACACCATTTTGCAGGCACAAATGCATGGCCGGGTGTGCAAGCAAGTGGAAGTCTTGCAGTTGTGGGCATTCAGGGCAGGTTGTGTGGTGAGTGGTTTCACACAAGAGGGGATGAAACAAAAGGAGAGGAGAGAGAAGAGGAGAGTGTGCCCTTTCCAGGTATGGGCAGCTTGGTGGGCTGGTGGGAACCAACTTGGTTGACCAGAAGTCGTGACTTGTAAAGCTGACCATTCCCATATGATTGGCTTGGCCAGCCAAGCCATGCACACAACCAGCTTCCAGCTCTTGAGCCGGCTTCTAGCTGGACTGCAGCAACACTACACAAACTTGATGACAGTCTGAGCATTTAAATGTCATTTGATATATCAGTAACATGTTGAAGAAGAAAGTCATAGTGAGGCATACTGGAATTCAACCTTCAAGGTCCTGGACAACAAACAATCTGATAGGAAGGCAGCTGACAAGTGTTGGCACACACAAAAATAGTTATGACAAATGAATTATGGGGTAGTGGTGCCAAAGTAGATGTTATTCGTGGAGGATGGAGAAGGGGCAACCTGAGACTTGTGGTTATCAGGCAAAAAGGCAGAGAGTATGGTGCAGAAGTCTTCAAGTCAAGGCAGAAATATAAAGTGCAATGCTACTTCGGTAAAGGATGTACAGAAGGGAAAAGACAGACCTATGGTGACACCAAAAATCACTTGCATGTTGCATTCATATCATCCATTCAGAACATCGCCATTCTATCACTTTTATAAAGGCTCCCAGATAGGACAAACAACTGCATGTGGGGGGTGCAATCACAAGCAGCATCCTTCTCATTATGACTGATTACAGAGGCATGCACCTCACTGGCCCACTGGGTCCTTTTATAAGAACAATGGAATGATATTTGCAGATTGGCCTGCCACTGCTCTTGCCCTGACACCTCATACTGCATCATCTCCTGTTGGATGGTGTGGCCAGGAGGAGACATGAGTAAAGAAGGTGGTGCAACCCAGACGTCAGCACAGATCAGGGTGTCCCTCTGGTCAGGCACCAGCTATGCTCTGCATTGTGCCAAGGGCTTCCAGCACAGGCTACAGCCTCAGTGCTGTGCATATGTGCCTACAGAGGGCAAAGGCAGAGGGGGCGCCACAAAGGAGTAGGTTGAGAGGCCAAAAATAAGAGGTCTGCAGATAATGTATTTAAATGGGGGAAAGAGTGAAAGGGTGACATACCATACTCCTCAAGTTTAAAGTTGTGTAGAATGCTGAGAATGTGACAACAGCAGAAGAGACCACTTGAGACTTGCAGTCTTCAGGCAAAAAGGTAGAGAGCAAGGTGCAACAGCTGTTCCACTCAAGGTGGCAAGACAGTTTGTTGATGCTGCTTGAAGGGAGGATGTGTGGAAGGAAAGGAGATGGGCAGAAGGCGTGGCTTGAGACTTGCAGTAATCAGGAAAAAAGGCAGAGAGTAAGGTGCAACAGTCATTCCAGTCAAGGCAGCAAGATAAAGCATTGATGCTGCTTTGAGGGGAGGACATGCCAAAGGAAAGAGACAGACATAGGGGAGAACTTGAGCATGCATGTGCATGAGGAGAGAGAAAAAGAAATGGCCATGGCAAGGCTCTATGCCATATCCAACATGTGCACAGAGATTGGAGTTGGCAGTTGGAGGGTAAAAAAATCAATTATAATTATCTAGATCTTGTCTCTCCATACACATAATGATGCCCAATATATATACATGCAGCATACTTGCTACTGATCCAGACACATGAAATTAAGGAAACCTTGGTGCACATGCACATACATACATGCATTCAGCCTGTGTTACTATACATACATACAATATATGCATTTGCATTTCAGTTCATTAAGGCCCTGGACAGCACCAGGAAAATCCCAGGAAAATCCTTAAATGTTTTGCTTCAGGGTTTTCTGGAGATCATATACATGACAGGGGTGTCCATTTGTGACATCACACAATCATTTTGGCAAAACAAAAATGCATGATGCATGATGCATGATGGGCAGGAATGGGAATTCTCAGATTCTTGGGAGTGCCTTGTGTTTCTCTTGACTATCATCATGCAAATGTGCACCATGGCAAGAAAGGGGAATGGCAGGAAGACATTTGCAACTCCAGATTTGCAACTCCACTGCTGACCATAATGACAACTGAGAGGCAAGCTCAGTCACATGCATCATGCATCACACATTTTTGTTTTGCCAAAATGATTGTGTGATGTCATGAATGGACACCCCTGTCATGCATGTGATCTCCAGAAAACACCAAAGCAAAATGTTTGAGGCTTTTCCTGGTGCTGTCCAGGGCCTAAATGCAAATGAAACCAGGGAGCAGTTTCAGTGCAAATGTTTGGGATTCATTGATTCAGATATTCATCTGTGGCTATGCATACATATACATACAGCACTGTCTATAAGGATCAAAATATCCCCATTCCAAACTTCTGTTTGTGATTCTTGCAGGTGGGGCCATAAAGGATGGGAGGATAGAGCATTGGTGAGGGATAATAACCCAGACAAGTGACAAAAGACTTGATGAAAAATATAAGGAGACACATAGAAAATCTGTAGAAGTTCTGTTGGGATAGCTTGTTGATCCCCATCTTTCTGGGGTCCAAAGTGAAAGCATCCTTCACATGCAGAGGATAATACCATAGGCAAAGGGTATGTAGAAGAGGTTGGATGGCTATCAGGTCCATCTGGGACAAGGTGTGAGGAGATAGATCAACATTTCATTTTGGGTTAAGGACATAGCAAGATTTGGGGAGGATAAGGAGATAAGGGATGGATCATCAGGGATGGTCAGTAAATGAGTCTTCATCTTCAAACATTGCCCTATGAGTGGCCACACAACCTGGTGCTTGATACCCCTCTCCAATGCACACATCATTCCACCAGTCTGAGAAAGCAATGAGTTTGAGGAGGCAGCGCTGGAGGGCCCTGATGACCTCGATGAAGTCATGCCATGACCCAAATTCTTTTTTGAGTCAGTCTAGGGCCTCAAATGCCTGGGCATATGCAATTTTTGGATATTGGATGGATGAAAAGCAAATGATAGTGCTAATCTCATGAAAGGGGTTGGACATAGCATCCTTGATGGCCTGCAACTTGTCTCTGAACTCACCAAATAGCCCCAGGTCAACAATGTGTGCATTTGTTTTCTTGGGGATGGGTTGCCACATCCTCTTCTCTACAAGGCATGTGAGGATGTCACAGACACCCTCCTGGGGAAGTCAAAGCCAAGCAAGATAAGGAGCATCGTGGCGATATGGCTGAGGGTAGAGCATCTATTTGTGCTCGCCCCACAGGCCATCCACCCTCATGACAGCTTGGGACCAAGGAGGTGGAGAGGGGATGGAGTCGATGTTTGCAGCCAGAATGACATGTCCTGGATGCCAGCTATTGGCCTCAGCCCAGTAGGCATATTGCAGGGACACTGGTGTTTGATGCAACATGATTGTACTGGGAGAACAAATTACAGTATAAAAGAATGAAGCTGAATGTGAAATATGCTGTAGTAATATAAGGCACTAAGCGCATATGGTTCATGGTGACACACATGGTACATGAAATGTAAAATGTAAAATTTTGGCCAACTATGTATGCAACACAACAACTTGATGGTCATGTGCTTCATTGTCCCCATAGATCCCGTCCCTGGCCTTTTCTTTTTATCTCTCCTCATGCATACTCAAGTTCTCCCCTCTGTCTATCTCTTTCCTTCAGCATGTCCTCCCCTCAAAGCAGCATCGATACTTCATCTTGCTGCCTCAACTGGAATGACTGTTGCACCTTACTCTCTGCCTTTTTGCCTGATGACTGCAAGTCTCAAGCCATGCCTTCTGCCTATCTCCTTTCCTTCTGCACATCCTCCCTTCAAGCAGCATCAACAAACTGTCTTGCCACCTTGAGTGGAACAGCTGTTGCACCTTGCTCTCTACCTTTTTGCCTGAAGACTGCAAGTCTCAAGTGGTCTCTTCTGCTGTTGTCACATTCTCAGCATTCTACACAACTTTAAACTTGAGGAGTATGGTATGTCACCCTTTCACTCTTTCCCCCATTTAAATACATCATCTGCAGACCTCTTATTTCCAGCCTCTCAACCTACTCTTTCATGGTGCCCCCTCTGCCTTTGCCCTCTGTAGGCACATATGCACAGCACTGAGGCTGTAGCCTGCACCAGAGGCTTGTCTTGGTATGGTGCAGAGCATAGCTGGTGCCCAAGCAGAGGGACACCCTGGTCTGTGCTGACATCTGGGTTGCACCACCTTTTACTCATGCTCCCTCCTGGGGCAGTACCATCCACCAGTGCATGGTCTGTGCTCATGAGATGATGAAGGTGTCAGGACAAGAGCTGTGGGAAGCCAATCAAAGGCCCAGTGGGCCATTAAACTTTAAGAATACAGAATTAATAAAATGACAATTTTATTTGATTGTGGGTTCATGTCATCATTATGCTATACAATTGCACTGAACACTGAATATACTTTCTTCATAACTACAACATTTCACTAAACAACTTGAACTAAGCAAGAACAATTTGAGGCATGTCCTTCCTTTGTCAATTAGTATTCGAGAGTACCCATGTAGGAATGGGCTGTGTGGTATTTGGCTGGAAAGAAAGGGTACACTTCTTTAGGATAGGGTGATGCACACTTCCATTTCCATTGATCTTCATTCTATGGTTAGGTATGACTGAACAATATGGGGTAAACTTCATTTTGCACCTGTTTCCACAAGTGGTTCTTTGAGCTATTTTCTATTATTAAAAGCCATATTTGAATGACTTGTGCATTGTGCCACTCAGAGTAGAACTGATTTATGGACAGGTCACCAAGCTCTAATTGCACACTAATGTGCAACACAGGTGGCTTGGTGATGGCCCACTTGCTCCATAGCCAGAACCAGTGTGTCTTGATCTTCTCTTTTTTGATTCTGGCTGACTGACAAGGGACCATCTCACCCTACATCATTATCTCAGGTATCAGACCTTGTGGCTTACTTTAGTTTCACTCACCTGGGAAGTGTGAAGTGGTGTTTCATCCTCTGCTTCCCTTTGAAAGGAAGTGGAGTCCCTGGCATTCCCTAAGTCTGAACCTATCTCTTCACCCCACCTGGTATTCTCATCCACATCTTCATTAGCCTGAGTGAGGGACTTGTGTCTGCCTTCTCTTGGGTTGCATTTACATAACATTGCTGACTTTGGAGGTAAGGATGATGAGCAAGTCGTGTCTAGCCCTTCATTCATTTCACCAAGATCCACCACTGTAACACCCATTGAAGTGAGGGGTGTAATATTGATGAAGGTCACAGTGTATGGTTGTTCATTAGGGACTTCGAGACAAGAGGTATATATGAAACACAAGTTAAGGCTATGGTGGCTTACTGTGGCCATTGACACTCACAGCAGGCTGGTCATGGGACTCCACATGCTCTCACCCATTGTGCATCAGCCTTAGCTCCCTTTGTTCATCCTCAGGTGCATACCTTTATGGTGAACCACCTCAAATACCAAGAATGTTACTGGCAACCTGTACATGACTTTGTCATGAATGCATTGGCTTTGAGTCAGGATGGCCATTGGTTTGTGATGGAAGTGATGACTCCACCATACTCATGTGGTCAACACACTCCAGTAATGTTCTTTGTCACATCAAGGCACATTCTCCTGTTCTTGCCCTTGCCTGGGTGAGGAACTCAAATGGATTCATTTTTGGCTGTAAAAATGGCATGCTAGCATCTGTGGATATGACAGAGGTAAGCCTCAAGCTGCACATTTTGGATTCTGTATCTGACCATGTATAGCACTATGTCAGAGCAACCTCCTTTAAGGGGACATAGTATTCCAGTTAGCTGTATATCCTTACAGTTCAATGACATTTTCCCCATATCCATGTCAATGGATGAGGTCAAGATTTGGAGGTACAAGGGAGAGACTGGCCCTAGTCAGCAAGGTGTGTTCATAGTATTCAATGATGTTTACTTGCTCAATTGTTTCAAGTCAAGTGTTGGGAATGAAGTCTAGGCTCCCTCCTCCCTGTGGGATTGATAATTGCCAAGTAGAGGTCACCTCTGTCAATTGGAAATCTCAAGATGACACAGCTGCTGCATCCTTTGCTTTGGTGTCATACAGATGGCATGGAATTATGTATGCTATTGAATTTAAATTGCTCTAACTCTTATCTGTTATCTAGTCTCATATTTTCCATCAGGTGCTGGGATGTAATGAAAACAACAATTCTCTAGCATTTGCCCATAGGGGAATGGTACATCAATGCAGTCTTGTGCAGATTTCATCACCGACTCGACCCCCCACAGTGGTGCACTTTCCCTATGGCCCAATGGCAGGTTTGTGGCAACATTTGGGTTGTCAAAGTTTGAGGTGTGAAAGTTGAACTCAGCCTCTGTCTAATGCCTGCAGTGGCAAGGACCAATTGTGCAGCCTGAGCTTGTGAGATGTTCATCCATGTGCTTTGCTCATGAGGGCTTTGCTGTGGCAGGGGCTGCTGGTGAATCAAGGGTCCATGTATGGGATGCAGAGTGTGGAGACTGGCTACTGTTCTTGGACCATGGCAGTATGACATGACACTTGAGAAGTTTGATACTAAATTGAAGCACCACAGAGGATTTCAAGATACATACCCTGATGGTGTGTTGTTTCCACTATATGATGTCTCATCCACTGACTTTGTGGCCTGTGCATAGACTACATATGTCCAGGACGATGACCACTTCTTGATTGTAAGTGGTGGCAAAAATCAAGGCAAAGCCTATGTCCTCTTATGGGTAACAGTCCCAAGTACTATCATGGCATCGGTGCCATTGGCATGTGTGTAGTTGTCATTATTCATAGTGAAAGAGGCTAACACATGCTTCCTTTGTGCCAGATGCTAGGCACCAAATAGAATTAAGCTTTATGTGGAACTTCTGGATAAATATTTCTTTCATAGCAGTCCTGGCAGCCCTCTTAGTGTATCTAAATGGTAGTGTCATGTGATGTATTGAGCAAATGTAATCACTGCTATGGTTAGCATTTATGCACATGTACCTTTGTACTTCTAAACACTTTGGACGTTGACCACTTCTGATGATTCTGCCATTATCTGAGCTATTTTTTCTAAGACACAAATAGATTCCCTCTTTAAAGAACTTGAAGCCACTTATGATGATAGCCTGCAAAACATCCAGAAGGCAAAGGATTCTGCAGATCACATAGCAGTTGAGGTTTAGGATCTCGAGTTATTATTTAAAGAACATGAGGTGTGCATATATAAACCCTTAAGGTGTTTTTAAGTCTCATCAGAGCCCTTTAAGACAGAGTGGCACAATGCCATTATGGTTACAAGGTGTTGATTGAAGCATGGCATAGACCAGGTGATAAATCAGCTTGCCAAGCCAGTGAAGGAGATAGACTATGAGAATACACATAGAGGTATGTCCATCACACCATGAACCTCTGTTTATAACTAACAAAGATATACTTTAAGTTGGATCTCCCTGGGACATCATAACTACCATAGAGAGGATGGCATTGAAACTCAGGGGTGAAGTCCAGCAAATACTTGAACAGACCCCTGTTAGGAAAGTGGCATCCAATATTCAGATAGATGAGGTGCAACTATGGCCCACTTAAGTTACTGGGCACAAGGAGGCAGCCAGGACATATACATTTTTTCTTTTCACCACATGTGCTAATCAGTTGTTAAAGTGAATGAATGGTAGATATCATCTTTGTGTATACATCAGGCTCAGGTATCACAACAAAAGTTTAATATATTTCTAGTTGGACATGCAGCTACTACATAACTACAAGATGTAGTAAATTGGCAATGCTATTGTCACCGCCAAGGGTTTGACAGCAACAATAGACACACTAAGTCGATGAGCTAGACCTCGCAGTGGCCTAGAAGACTGATAGAGAAGAAGTCGACTTGCAAGTCGATATCGATTCAGGTTCCCGCTTGCTGAGCTCTGACTCAGTAGCCACCCACAAGGAAGTAGAACACTGCTAAGATTGAGACAAGAGACTCAACTTGCCTCTACCAGGCGTAATGAGTCCCCTATTTATAGTACATAGTACTTGAGGGCAGGCCTAAGGCCTGAAGGGGGCGGTGCTACTTGTTTTTAAACACAGAACAATAACAACCAGTGGCATAAGCCACTCAAGGAAATCACGAGCTGATCGATATGAAATGGGGCGCAGACATGAAACGGGGCACGAACTCTATACTTGGCCGGTTCCGCAACTTACAGGGGCACGATGGTGTTGAACCATCACCCCAGGCCGGTTACACCACCCTTCCGCTAGCCAGGATGTCCTCATCCTGTCTTCCTCCACGCCGATCGTCGGGCCAGCTGCGGCCGTTCGACCCCCACCATGGGAATCTTCTTCGCGGCTCTTGCTGCCATGAGCCGATCTTCGCTGGCTTGCTTGGCCGCTTCTGATGCCGCCAAATTCACCTGAGCCAGGCGTAGCTCAGCGCGCGCGATATCGGTCTCGCGGTCCAGGACGCGATAGCGCGAAACCTCGGCAAGGAGGTTCCAGTCATCCAAGGCAATGACGGCCTCCCAGAGCGGGTGGTAGTCGATCTCGGTTCCCCATAAACAGGCGTGGAACCAAGGTGGAAGCGGGGAGAGGGGGAAGTCGTCAAAGTCGGGGCGCGCGTAGAGGTCGATGATTTGGGCGTCGTGGTCGCCCGTCGCGTTGGCCGCCAGCCCGGCCACTCGTCTGTCGTCCAACTGCTTAATGAAGACGGTGGGTCTCTCGCCGTCGGGGGTGGTGATAGTGAAGTCGGGGAGCCTCCCTCGTTCTCGACGTACCCGTCAGGGCACAGGAGGGGCTCCCCATCGATCTGCTGGATCCGCGCTTTAAGTTCGCAGTTATCCCGGTTAACCTCCTCGAATTGATGTTTGAGGCATCGCGCCTCGTCTTGGAACAGTGCCTCTCGCTGCTGGAGCGTGGAGGCGAGGCCTTGGGCCAGCTGACGAAGCTGCGCCGGGCCGAGGTTGTCGTATCCGTCAAGGACGGATCGTACGGTGCCGGGAGAGAGAGGTCCCTCCCAGAATGCGTTGGTTTCGAGATCGGGGAAGGCGCCGGGCAGGCGAATGGTGTTGGAGGTGGGGGCGGCAGTGCTTTGGTCGGGACTGGCTTCTGCGGTGGGAGACTGGACAGTCTCCGTGGTCGTGACACGGGTGGTCGGGGCTGGGACGGGGACTGGAGCAGGGGAGGACATGAGGACGAAATGGTTAAGAGATGAGTGGAATGGGATCGAGCTGATGATTTGGCCGGGGGTTTCTGCTTCCCTTTTATAATGCTCAAGGGCCAGCGCTTGTGATACTCCCGAAGGAGATCCGGGGCATGCACCTGGTCAGCTGGTTCCCAGGTGTTGTTGCTTTCTGGATAGCCCCGCCACTTTATTAGGTAGTGCAGCTTCCTTGATCGCCCTTGAAACCGATGGTTTCTGATTTGTTCCACCTCGTATTGTTCTTCGCCATCAATCAGGTCAGGGGGCGGCCTCGTGTAGTTAGGCCCATGGGCGTCCGTCTCTCTATATGGGGTAAGGAGGGAGGCGTGAAACATGGGGTGGATCATCCATGAAGCAGGGAGCTGCAGTAAGAATGCGACCGGGGACACTTCCTTGAGGATTTTGAACGGGCCGTATCTTTTTGGGTTTAATTTGGACCCTTGATGCCGGAGTGTCAGGTGGGTCCCTTCTAACCATACATGATCCCCGGCTTTGTATTGGCCCGGCGGGGTCTTTGCTGCCTTTTTGTTGATGGCCTCGATGGCGTGCTCTCGTGCTTCTTCCATTCTTCTTGTCCGTTGTTCTGCCGCCTCATTATTGGTTCGGACCCCCAAATCTCCGGGTCCCAGCGTGGGTTCATAGCCGATAAGGATTTGATTGGGCGATAACCCAGTGGTGCTATTCCTTCGGTTATTGTGTACTGCCGTTGCGACGGCCACCCATTCCGTCCAATCGTCTGGCTGCCCACCCGTCACCAGTCGCAGGTATTGTTCTATCCATTGGTTCTTTCGCTCGGACAATCCATCGGTTTGGGGATGGGCTGCGGTGGATAGATTTTGTTGTATCCCGAGTCTCTTTGTGAGTGCCTTTCCAAAGCTCGATGTAAATCATGGGTCTCTGTCACTGATAATCTTCTTTGGCAGCCCATACCATGGGTAGAGATGGTCTAGGTATAACTGGGCAATTCCTGGTCCTGTAATAGTTGTGGAGCAGGGAAGAAACAGGGCGGCGCGAGAGCATCCATGATCTACGATGGTGAGGATCGCGTCCAGCCCTTGCTTTGGTGGCAATCCGGTGATCAGATCCATGGCTACGGTTTCGAAGGGCAGCGTGCCTGGTGTGGAGGGGATTCGATAGAGGGGAACGTGATGCCAGTGCGTTAGTATTTTTGCCTGTTGGCACGTTGCGCAACCTCTAACGTAGTCTGCGACCCATTCCTTCATTTTTGGCCACCAGTACTGTGCTTGCACTTTTCGTAGGGTTTCATCTCTTCCTGGGTGGCCAGACGTGGGTGTGTCGTGGGCATTTTTAACGATGGCCCATCTGAGTTCCTTGAGGTTTGGCACGATGGTTCTTCCTTGGATCGTTTGTGTTGCTCGGATTCGGTGAGGTGGGATGATCGTGACGTCCTTGTTGTCGTCCTCACCATGGTCCACGTTTGACGGTCTGGACAGTGCATCTGCCACGGTGTTTGTTTTGCCTGGGATGTACTCTAGTACGTAATCGTATTCTTGGAGGTCGGCGTGCCATCGTGCGGTTCGACGGTTCAGGTTTCTGGGTGACTTCCAGTACTGGAGGTTGGCGTGATCAGTTCGGATTATGAATGGCATTTTTGTCCATCCCAGGTAGTGCCTCCAGTGGGCAAGGGCCTTCATGACGGCTAACAGTTCTCGTTCGTAGATGTCGTAGTTGCGTTCTGTGGGCGTAAATGTGGCTGAGTAGTATGCCACTGGGTGCAGGATTGGTTTGTGTGTTGGGCCAGGGTTGGGGTGAGGTTGTGCTCTCCCTCCTGCGAGAGTACGGCGCCTACGCCGTATGCCGATGCGTCGACGTGGAGTGTGAATTGTTTCTCGATGTTTGGCTGGGCTAGCACCGGGCTGTTACACATCCTTGTTTTTAGCTCCTCGAATGCCCTCATTTGTGCTTCTCCCCAGTGCCAGGGGGTGGCCTTTTTTGTTAGTTCTAGTAGAGGTCGTGCGATTTTTGAGTAGTTTGGTATGAAGTAACGGTAGTATCCTGTGAAACCCAGGAAACTTCTGACATCGGTCGGGTTCTTGGGTGGTGACCAGTCCGCGATTCCCTGTAGCTTCTTGGGGCTCATTCTGAGATGTCCTTTTCCTACAATGACCCCCAGGTACTCGATTTCCTCCTTCTCGAATTGGCATTTTTCCGGCTTGAGGTAGAGGTCGTTTTCCTCCAGCTTGTCCAACATTCGATGGACATATTCTCGATGTCGGGCTGTGTGTTGTTCCTCTGTTTCGTGTGGTCGTTTAGCCGTGTGGATAGCGATGTCGTCCATGTACACAGAGAGCCATCCTTCCCCCACTTCCTGTCGGAAGATGGTGTTCATCATCATTTGGAAGGTCGCTGGAGAGTTGGTGAGGCCAAAGAACATAACGGTTGGTTCGAATAGTCCCTTGTGGGTGAGGAAGGCGGCCTTCCACTCGTCCCCTTCTTTTATTCTGATGTTGTTGTATCCCCATCGCACGTCCACCACCGTGAACTTGGTACATCCACTGAGTCGGTCCACGACTTGTGGGATAAGAGGGGAAACGTTTCTGTTCCTCTTTGTCCATTTGTTGATGGGTCGATAATCCTGTACCGGCCTCAGTTTTCCGTCCTTCTTTTTCACAAAAAAGAAGTTGGCCGGTATGGTGACTTCGAGACGCGAATAGTTCCTCTTCTGAGATGCTCTTGCACGAACTTGTGCATCTCCTCTTTTTCTTCTTGTGTAAGTGGGAGTAGTCGCCCGGGCATCGTGTCTGGTGCTCCTGGTAGTAGCTCAATCGCGTGATCCCATATGGTAGAGCGGGGCATCCGTTGTGAACTTTCTTCGCTGAAGACTTTCTTATGCCGCTTATATTCGGCTGGTATGGTGTTGTTGTGTTCCGAGCTGTCTGTGGAGCCTCCTATCGTCACTCTTCCCAGGAGGTACGTGTCGGTTCGCTTCCTGAGGGGCCGGGGTACGTTTTTGGTTCGAGGTACGTATACTGCTTTTGCAGCGTTGGGGGCTGAGAGGACAATGGGGAGATGGGTGAAGTCGATCCATCCCTTCTTCCAGTCAATCTTCGGTTGGACGGAAGCAAACCATGGGTATCCGAAGATGGCCTTGTGGTCTCCTAGGTCTGAGAGGAAGAACCTTTGGTTTGTGGTTTGCGTCCTGGTTCTGAATTGTAAGTCGGTGTAGTATTTGAGGGCCCCACTCTTGTTCTCTGTTCCGTCGACATTGAACAATGGCCTTGGGTTTGCTAACCGTTTGATGGGGAGTCGCAGCCATTTGGCGTAGTTGAGATTCATAAAATTTTCTGTGGCTCCCGAGTCTATTAGGGCCACTCCTTCGGCTCTTTTTGCGATGGAACGTGCATAAAAACGGACTGTCATTGATTTTCTTGCCGATATGTACACGTTTTCACTATGAATCCGCCTAAGCAGGGCCGATCTGATTAGGCAGAGGGAAAATCCTGCGCAACTCCCATCTCCTTTGCTAGTTTGATCTGGTCGTCGAGGGACATCCCCTCGAGTTGTGCTCACATGGTGGCTACGGAGGTTCCTTCTGATGGTTCTGCCATCTGATAGTCTTGATCTTCTTCCTCTTGGAAGTCGATGAGATTGGCTTGCCTAGGGCCCTGTCTGTAGGGGTTTCTGGACGGTTGCCGTCTTTCGGGACATGCGCGGGCGAAGTGCCCTTCTTTGCCGCAATTGAAGCATCGCATGGCTTCGTATCCCGGGGCCAATACATTTCCCCTTGCGGGTGGTCCCGTCCTTTGCCTCCAGCTTCCTCGTCCTCGCCAGTTATTGGGGTGCGGCCCCTCGACAAGTCCATAGGGACCGGGGTGTTGTTCATGGATGGCGGCGCGTTTGTGGAGTTATATTGGGGACGGTTCCCCTGGTTGTATCTGGGTTGCCAGTTCCTTTGCTGGAACGGCAGTGGTCTAGGTGGGTTGTTGAACCGTTGGAACGGCGATTGGGCCCCGAGGGTTTTCTTCAATATGCCATCTATGATGGTCTTTCCTTGCACGATGGTTTTGACCTTCTCTTTAAGGTCGTGGTGGTTAAGGGGGATTGGGGGTTTCAGGGTGTCATGCAGGAGTGATGCTGGGATTCCTTGGAGGAAAATGTTGTAAGTCTCCTCGTTACCCAGCGTGTATCCCGCCTTTCTTGCTAGACTTTCGAATCTGGTGATATATTCGTCATAGTCGGATCCCTTCATCCGACAGTCCCTAATCTCATTTCGGGCCCACTGGGCCGCCTGGGTGTCCTGAAATTGTTGACTAAACTCCAGGAGGAATTGATCCCATAGCGCAGGGATGTTATCTTGGGGCATATGGAGTCTGTCAATCCATTCGCCCATATCTCTGACCCATTGGGCCGTGTTCTCTCCTTTGATGAGGGTAAGGGTGAACGCGATCTTCTTGAATGGAGAGTTATACCCTGCTACGTCTGCATTTAGACGCAGGTATCCTTTCACTTCTTCGATAAAGTCGTCTGCCTTTGATCGGTCTCCTGTGAAGACCTGTGGGAGTGCCCCCATGGTTTTTACATCGGCGGCTGCTGCCACCAGTACTTGTGGGGCGTTTGGGTCTGGCCCTGGTGGCCCTCCGGGTCCGCCAGGTCCTCCTGGTCCGCTGGGTCCTCCTGGTCCTCCACCAGATCCTCCTGGTGGTCCTGCCCTTCGGAGGACTTGCCTGAGGACATTCTGAATATGTTGTGGTGCGCTTTGGGTAGTCATGGATGGTTGTGCGGCCACGGCTGTGGCTGTGGTGATTTAGGTGGACATGGCCTGTAGGATGCTGGGAATTCTCGTTCCTGCTGGGATGGCATCGGTGGGTAGTCCCTGCAGTGGAGTGAGGGTTCTAATGGGGAACGCTGGTGCTTTTTCTTCTACGGGTGTGATCTTGATTTTGTTGAAGGCGTCGTCGATTTCTTTGACCGCTTCGTCTGATTCAGTGTCCGAGACGACTTCTGGCTCTTCTAGCTCCTCGTCAAGAAGTTCGTCGGCTTCTGACCCTTCTGTGTCGTATTCGTGTAGCTGAGGGACTGTTGCTCCTAGCGTGTACCGTCCTTTGTCCCAATGAACTTCTCTCCACCTGTCGTCATGAATGCACACCAGCTTCGGATTGGTTGGCGCTTTGCCTCTTGCTGTGACAATGATTTGTATATCCCGGTTTGTGGGATTCGCTGGATGTTCCTTAGAGATGTATCAAACCCTGTGGTTCCTTCTGCCGTTGACGGCGTCTACCCAATCGAGGGTCGTGGTCTGCAGTGTCCCCTCTGAACTGCTAGCCGTATTGAAAAACAAGTTGAGTCTAATGTCACCGCCAAGGGTTTGACAGCAACAATAGACACACTAAGTCGATGAGCTAGACCTCGCAGTGGCCTAGAAGACTGATAGAGAAGAAGTCGACTTGCAAGTCGATATCGATTCGGGTTCCCGCTTGCTGAGCTCTGACTCAGTAGCCACCCACAAGGAAGTAGAACACTGCTAAGATTGAGACAAGAGACTCAACTTGCCTCTACCAGGCGTAATGAGTCCCCTATTTATAGTACATAGTACTTGAGGGCAGGCCTAAGGCCTGAAGGGGGCGGTGCTACTTGTTTTTAAACACAGAACAATAACAACCAGTGGCATAAGCCACTCAAGGAAATCACGAGCTGATCGATATGAAATGGGGCGCAGACATGAAACGGGGCACGAACTCTATACTTGGCCGGTTCCGCAACTTACAGGGGCACGATGGTGTTGAACCATCACCCCAGGCCGGTTACAGCTATGGCTGGCTCTCCCATTTCCTGACTCCATTTGCTATCTGATCATCATCCTCAGAATTAGCAAATTGTTAGATATTCCTTGAAGTCATTGACTTATGCCAGTGTTTGAGCTTACTTCCTGAACAGTACCATTGCCCCAGAGTGCCAAGCAAGCCTGAGAAAGCATGTTAGCATGGATTGAATGACAGTTGTGACAAATCCAGGTCCCCAATGTGAAGGAAGTTGAGGGTGCGGGTAATGTTGCCTTGTGCTAGCATGGTAAAACCTACCTACAGGAGTCAATTCAGGCTCCAGCTATTAATAAGAAGGCCCAGCCATGCACCTTTTACATGATATCCTGTTACCCTGGGCCATCTGCAGTACAGTGTTGTTAGGTATCAAGGCCCAAGATCTTGCCTACTGGCCTGGGCAGCATAGCATGACAGGTATGAGGCAGTCTCACCAACCAGTAGTCTCCCTCATGTGTACTTGCATGCATCGCTCACCTTGCATGAGCATTTGTGGTGAGCTGACACCACCCCAAAAGTTGCAGGCCATGAAGGAGGCTGCATGGTCACCTGAATAAACAAACAAGATCATAAAGTGAGAGGAAGAAGGGTAGGTGAATGAGCCTGAATCATCATATGAATGGTGCCTGCATAAGCATCATATGCACCCAAGTCCCTATTTGAAGATGCACTGTAAGGCAAAAGGAACTAAACTAAGTCCTCAATTCTCCATTGACCCCTCATCCTAATTCTCCATTGATCCTTGATCCTAGTCTTCACCACTCCTCACCAGTCTGTAAACTTTGTCCAAGTCAGAAATCTCTGACACTGAGGCTGTCCAGAACATGTCAGATGATAAAGGCATCACTCTGGCCTGGATGATTACCAGCTGTGGACTGCCCAGGTTATACCCAGATAAATGAGTGGAGAGTGGGATCTCTAAATGTGATGCAGAAAGGGGAGATAGGGGAGGAGGTGGGATAAAAGCTTCTGCTTGTAGTGGCTGCATGTGAGTTGAGACTGAAGATCAAACAAGTGTAATATTACCACTCACCTCAAAAGTAGGTGCCCTCTTGGTCCTCTTTTTCTTGAAAAGTGCAGATATCTTTGAGTAAAAATGATAGAGAACTCAAGGATGCATAGCGTCACTCACTAACACATGCCACTTCACTTGACTGGGTTTGCAAACTGCATGTGTGACATCAGTGCGAGTTCACAGCTACCATGAAACAATGTCTCCATAGACATTCCATTGCTTTCATAAAGGCTCCCAGATAGGACTAACAACTGCATGTGGGGGGTGCAATCACAAGCAGCATCCTTCTCATTTCAACCGATTACAGAGGCATGCACCTCACTGGCCCACTGGGTCTTTTTATGAGACCAATGGAATGATACTTGCAGATTGGCCTGCCACTGCTCTTGCCCTGACACCTCATACTGCATCATCTCCCATTGGACAGTGCGGCCAGGAAGAGACACAAGTAAAGAAGGTGGTACAACCCACACATCAGCACAGACCAGGGTGTCCCTCTGCTTAGGCACCAGCTATGCTCTGCATCGTGCCAAGGGCTTTCAGTGCAGGCTACAGCCTCAGTGCTGTGCATATGTGCTTACAGAGGGCAAAGGCAGAGGGGGCACCACAAAGAAGTAGGTTGAGAGGCCAAAAATAAGAGGTCTGTGGATGATGTATTTAAATGGAGGAAAGAGTGAAAGGGTGACATACCATACTCCTCAAGTTTAAAGTTGTGTGGAATGCTAAGAATGTGACAATGGCAGAAGAGACCACTTGAGACTTGCAGTCTTCAGGCAAAAAGGTAGAGAGTGAGGTGCAATGGCTGTTCCACTCAAGGTGGCAAGACAGTTTGTCAATGCTACTCAAAGGGAGGATGTGCGGAAGGAAAGGAGATGGGCAGAAGGTGTGGCTTGAGACTTGCAGTCATCAGGCAAAAAGGCAGAGAGTAAGGTGTAACAGTCATTCCAGTCAAGGCAGCAAGATGAAGCATCAATGCTGCTTCAAGAGGAGGATGTGCTGAAGGAAAGAGACAGACAGAGGGGAGAACTTGAGCATGCATGAGGAGAAAGAAAAAGAAATGGCCAGGGACAGGCTCTATGCCATATCCAACACATGCATGAAGATTGGAGTCAGTAGTCAAAGAGTACATGTAAAAAAGAAATAGGGACATTCATTGATATCCTGCATGTCATTGTGCATTCATTGACACTTAAGCACTTAGTCTTTCCATCGCCTTCCTCCCTCAGGTTAAAAATTTATATCCTTGCAGCTGCCATCTTAACTATAACCTTATGTGCCATACTATCACATATTCTCAAATGCAATACAATACATGTGTGCCTGTTTTGTATTGCTTTGTGTGATATAAAAAATTAGAACAAAGGCAGAGATGGCATGCATGGAGGGCATGTGGAACAGCCAGGGATGGGATGATAGGGATTGTTGGATTGTCTGACACTCAGATTGACAAGAACAACTGACAGAGTCTGACACTCAGATGCTCAGACAGTCAGCAGTTGGACAGTTAACTTCAGTTGGACAGTTTATTTCAAATTCCACAACTTAATTGTCCATGTGACATGACACCCAGTTGGGCCTTCCCTGACAATTAACTGCATATATATAATTAAGTCACATGTATACCTTCTGTATCATGTGATGTATGAGGTAATCTTTTTGATCAGAGTATTTCCTGTGTGAATACCCAGGGAGAAATAGTTTGACTCTTTCTTCCCATGGAAAATACTTGGCTGGGAAAACTTAGACAGTTTTGTCAGAGTATTTTTTTTGTTCAAAAAAAACTTAGACTCTTTTGTCAGGGTATTTTTTTGTTCAGAAAAAACTTAGACTTTTTTTTTAGAGTATTCTTTCACACAAAAAACTACTTAGACTTTTTTTCCTGAGTATCTTTTTAATCATAAAAACACTTAACTTTTTTTCAAAGTATTTTAGACAGATAACTTCCAAGTAATTCTTTAGCCCTTTATAGAGTATTTCATGGGTATTTTCAGTCAAAATACCCTGGTTTGCATGCAGTGTATGTGTAATTGATGCAAGTGATGGTGGATCACTGTAGTATATGAACAGATTTTTGTACACTATATGAGGGCTAAGCCAGTGAAACTTTCTTAAACTTGCTTAGAAATTTAATATCTAACCAAATAATGGATTTTAAGCAATAATTTATGATCTAAGCAAATCATAAACTTATGCAAACAATTTATGCTAAGAGCTAAGAGAATTCTGAGAATTCCCAATGAGAATAATTCAGGCAATGTGATTCACTTTCTGGTCACTTTCCAATCACATACAGTCATACACAGTCATGACTGGGCCCCAGACACACCTGGAAGTGGATCACATGTGATCACACATGGGGGGGGCCAGGTTTGGGTGGGTGGGTGTGGCATGTGATTTTGGAGCAGGACCCATATATGAGTTTGTAACCTGTAGGTAGTTCTGAGTGTACCTGTACCTATATCTGCAACCTATGGGTCACAAGCTACAGGTCAGATGGGGAGGGGTAGACCCACTGTCCCCAGTCTCCCATTGTGCCATTCATAGCTCCTGCATCTGAGAAGACATGCAATTGCAGGCTCCTCTGAGTATAGGAGCTGACAACAACAATGACACTGCATTGTCATCATTGGGACTGGGGCAGAGGTTGTCATGCTAGGATGTCACATATCTTAGTGTGAGGGTTCAATTCAGGGTCAGGAGGCTTTGTCCAAAGCTAGTTTCTGATATGGTTCAGGGTTTGGAGTTCAGTCCTTAGAACTTGTATGGCTGTGGCTTCTGAATGGCATGTAGTGGTGCTGGCTTATTCTGTTATCACTCTAGGAAGTGATGCCTGGAGATGTGACTACATCTTTGTATCACACTTAGTTCATTGGTGATTCACAAAGCTTATAAATGGAAGAGGTTCTGATGTCTGGTAAGAGGAGCTCCTTGGTGCTACAGGTGGTCATAGTATGTGACTTATTTGTATAGATGACTAGAGTTCTGTTACTAGCGGCCTTCAGGTTTGGATTTTGGGTGGGAAAGGTATCGCCTTTCTGTCTGAGTTCATTCAGAGTTTCAAGTGAAGAGCAAATACAGCTCTAAGTTAATTTAGCAGGCCTTAGGGTACCTTCTAAGGTGCAATAGGATGGTTCTGATGGTTTTTAAGCTTTAAGTTCACAAGGGATGAACTGGAATCCTGTATTATACAAGAGACTAAGCTTAAGGCTTTGGTCTCACTTTGGGGGGCTTTTATAGGCCCTGTGGCTACTGTACAGTAAGTACATATGACTAAGTAAAGGGATGATGGATCTCTAAGGCATCATACTAAGCATATATGACTACAAGGTAGTAAGCATGTATGACTAAGTAAGTGATGATGCATCTAGGTGGCATCCTACTAAGCCTATATGACTAAGAGGCTGGATGACACATTTAAGTGGCATCATAAGGCTGTGAGACTATGATACATGGCAGCATATTAGTCTGAAAGTATTAGTAATGAGCCAAGGCAACATGACATAAATTGGAGGGCAGTGGAGTGTAATAGAGGTGTGGTAATGTGTATGGGTGGATGTGGGAATGGCTCCTTGCCAGTCTGTGAGAAAGCAATTACTATATATGGTAAAAAGTGAGGTAAGTGAAACTAGTCCAGCAGTCCATAACATGGGCTGCTGCTACTGCTGGTCCTAGTCCCAGTGGCAGTGAGGGGAGCAGTGATGGCACTAGTCCTGGTCCTGGTGGGGCAGCAGTGGCAGTGCTGGTGTTGGTGTTGCTGGTCCTGGTGGCAGCAAGGGGAGTGGTGGCAGCACCAGTCCTGGTCCTGGTGGGGCAGCAGCAGCAGTCCTGGTGTTAGTACTGCTGGTTCTGGTGGCAGCAGCGGTGACAGTACTGCTATTGCTATTGTTGCTGGTGGTGGCAGCAATAGCGCTGCTACTACTGTAGCTAGACATGGTCCTGGTGGTGGCAGCAGTGGTGACAGTGGTGGCAGTAATGGCAGCAGTGGTGATGGTGGCAGTGGTGATGGCAGTGGTGGTGGTGGCAGATGTGGAAGCAGTGGTGGTGCTGTTGCTATTGCTATTGCTAGTCCTGGTGGCACACACAAGCTTAAGATACCAACCATGAGGTCCACAAGGCAAGACCAAAGTTACCAAGGTGTTGCATGCAAGGCTGAGAGCTATATAGAATGAGGCTGACAAAACTGAGGTGCCATGCATAAGACTAAGGTACTGCCTGCAAGGTCCACTGGGCAAGACCGAAGTGATGTGCATGAGACCAAGGTGTTCCATGCAAGGCTGAGAGCTACCTAGGATAGGGTCAACAAGACCAAGGTGCTATGTGTCACCACCAAGGATTCTTGGTAGGGACAAATAGATACAAATGAAAAAGAGAGCCAAGTCACACTACAACTTGGAATGTAGATAGTGTTGAAAGGATGGAGAGTTCCTGCCTATTGCAGTACTTTGCAATGGCCACTCTGGCTATAGGAGAAGAGCACTTGTGTTATGATTGACAAGAGACTCAACTTGCCAGTACATAGTACAAGGAGTCAACTACTTATAGTAGGAGGTGGCCTAGGGCCCAAAGGGGACAAGTACTATCTGGGGTAATAGCGACATAGGAAACAAGAGGAAGCCTATCAGCAGTACAAAAGGGATTCTGGAAAGAGAACAAAGGGAATAGCAAAAAAATCTTGACCTATACAAGCTAGGGTCACATGTGATAATAGTACAAAGGAGACACAAATGTATTGCCTGGTTGTGGAACTTACATAGGCATGGACAGTTGAATGTCTACCCAAGGCTGGTTACACCATGCCTAAGACCAAGGTACTGCCCATAAGCTCTGCAGGACAAGACCAAGGTGTTCTGTGCAAGGCTGAGAGCTATATGGGATGGGTGTCACCAGCGAGAGCAGTGACACTTAGACGTTGTCAGCAATTCAAGTACTGAAGGAAGTCACTGAAGACTCAGCCAATATGCCCACTATCACAGGTGGAAAATAACTGTCACTGCTATGAAGCAACTCATTGATTGTACTAGAACTCAGGCAGATGTTTAGAGTTCCAGCAATGTGTGGTATGCAGAGAATGCAGCACAGGAAGCTCAGGAGAGTGAAACAAGCCATGGCTGCTCCTAGAGGCAATAGAATGATGGTCACTACTCCTATTGAACAAGGAGACTTGACTTAGAGTCTTGTCTCTGCATATGCACACATACAAATACTACTGTTACAAGATGAGGTACTACTGACTATTCTGTGAATCCTGGGAACTCTGGTTAACTGGGCCTAACTCTGGCTGACTGAGCATTACTCCCTGCTGACTGAGATGCTTACTGATGCTGACTAAGGCACTACAAATCACACTGACTATCCTAGGATACTAGCTACTAGGAAAGTCTGAAAGTCTGACCAGTATCTTACTAACCCCAGGCCTAGACTGGCCTACCAGTCCTGGGGGTCAAATGCAACCTTCAGATGCCATCAGTGGTTCTCTTGCCCTCTTGCAAGCTGCTCTGTGACAATGGGGCTGACAAGACTGAGGTGCCATGCATGAAACCGAGGTATTGTCCATGAGGTCTGCAAGGTGAGACCAAAGTTGTGTGCATGACACCAAGGTGCCATCTGCAATGTACACAATGTGAGATTAAGCTGACTAGATCAAAACTGAGGTGCAGTGTGATGGACAGAGATGATGTATGTGCATAATGCACATCACAAGCAAGCCTAGTAACACAAGGCACATCAGCCAGGAAGACCCAGGGCACTAAGCAGAGAAGATGATTAGCATAAAACATAGTTGAGGCTAAGCACAGGACCAACTGGCTGGCAACTAACTGTACCACAATACACTCCAGATACAGCCCAGTACCTTGGGTCTTGAGAGAGTGTTTGGTGGGTCAGCATGTGGAAGGAAGAGACAAGAGGGAACAAGTGACTTGAAATTGAAGCTCAAGCTGGGAGACAAATGATATGCACCATGCTTGAGCTTTAAGGCCTTCTTAAGTGCCTGGGCCATGTAATTCTTTGAGTGCTTAAGCCATTCTCAACCATAGATACAGCCTAAAAATGATGTGGCAACTGAAATATTCAAATACAGCTCTGACATGGACTGACCTAGATGTGCATGCTTATGCTCAAGGGCATGCAGCACATGTGTGGAGGTGCAGGTGTGGGCAACACTGGTGCTGGTGCTGATGCCGATGCTGATGCTGCTGCTGGTGGCAGTAAGTTAAATTCCACAGGCACATGCACCCTCCATACATGCTTGTGTTTTGAGCCAAGCTGTGCATCAGCATGCCTTGCTTGAGGGCCTGTAGCACAGGCATGGGGGTGGGGAGGGCAAGCAGGTTGCTGCCATGGTGCTGGTGCTGGTGGAGGTATGGGCAGTGCTGGTGTGAGTGCTGGTGACAGCTGCTGGCATAAATTGGCATGCATGCATGCTCACAGAGGTGCTTGTGTTTTGGACTGAGGTGACCATTGGCACACCATTGCTTATATGCTTGCAGTACCTGCACAGTGGTGATAGTGGTGGTGGTGGTAGAGGGTGAGAGATGAGGGAAGTAAAGCTGAGAGGAGCAAGATGATTAGCACAAAGTAGATTGATTTTCAACTTACTTCCTTAGGATCTGAGGTTGTGGGGCAGAGGAACTGCACATGGTTGAAGCCAAGTGCAGGGCTAACTGGCCCCCATAAGAACAGTGACTGAGCTGGAGCACACCATCATGGATGCTGTTTTGTGGGATAGCATACAGAAGGAAGGGGCCAGGGGGTACAACTTGACACTTGAAGCTCTAGGGTTGAGTGTCATGCTGGACTGAGCATGGCAGTTCTGTCAATATTTCTGTCTGGCAGCCTCCTTGGCTGCTGGTTCTCTTTGTCTAGGGGTTAGGTCATCTGGCCTGTCTCTGTCCCTCTGTTGTATGTGTAGGATGATATCTGCGTCAGTGACTGTCATCTTGGTCATCTTCTGTGGAGTTCTAATGCCTTGTTAGAATGGCTGTGGGTAGTGGTGGTGCTGGCTGCTGTTGTCCTCTATCTCCTAAAGGAGGAAGGGGATCTAGATGTGAAGGAGTCAATTTGGATACTTAAGACATGTATCTAAAGGAAGGGATGTCTGAAGTGCTGATACACCTTGTATTGCACTTAGTTTGTTGGTATGCCACCAAGGTCATGAATGGAAGGAGCTGCTCCTTCCTGCTGGGTTTCTGGTGCAGATGGGGTGGTTCTAAAGAGCACTGAGAGGTCCATTACTCAGTGACCTTCATCTGTCTGTAGCGAAGAAAGGCAATCTCTTTCTGAGCGCTTAATGTATGTGTTGGAGTTTGAAGAGTTCCCAATCGGGACTCAGTTTACTATATATGGTAGATTAAGTGAAGCACATCACTAAGTCGCTTAGCAGACCCTAGGGTACATTCTAGGGTGCAAGTGGGAGGGGAAAGGGGCTGTGAAGCTTTGGATCACTCGGAGGATTGCTCTGAGAATGTCTAGGATTCACAAGAGACCAAGCTTAAGGCTTTGGTCCCCTTCTATGAGCATATTTATACATGACTATTTAAGTGGAGTTTCCGGCAGCAATTGATGTGTTTCAGTGGCAGTAAGGCCACAAAAACCATCGGCAGATTAGTGTAAGTATCTTAGTAAGTAGCCGAGGCAACACAACAGCAGTCTGGAGCGGCAAGAGTGTAATAGAGGGTGTGTAAAGTAGGGTGGGGGAAGTGATGACGACTCTGGCTGGACCATGAGAAATACATACATATATGGACAGAATATTAGTAAGCATAAGTGTCCCAACTGTCCACCACAACATTGAGGCCTAAGAGCTGATGCTGTTTGGTTGGACAGCATACAGAAGAACCAGAGGGAGGGTGTGACTGACAATTGTTGAGGCTGGAGATAAGTGATATGTGCACTGTTGTTAAGCCTCAACATCTTAAGTGCCTAATCTATTCTTTAAGCACTTGAGCCATTCTCAAACTGCAGATGCTGCCTAAGATAGATAGAATTTCCTAAAATAGGAGAAAATAACAAATAAGGCTCTGAACTACAGTTCAAGTAGCTCAAGGCAGCTTAGTGCAGTTTAGCTCACCCTAATTTGGGTGAGCCATTGCTGAGCTGAACTGAGCTGGACTGAGCTGAGCCACGGCAGCACTAGCAGATGTGGCCAGGCACAGTCAAGTGATGGCATAGGGCAGGGAGCAGAGGGAGACCATTGATGATATCTGTTGCTGTCAGGCAATGCATATAGGCACAGGCAGTTTGCAGGCAGCTGACTACAGAGCTGGCTTTAGCAGTGCATAAGATTTGTAAGACTTTCCTTTTATGGAAATGTGAGATGCAGGGAGAGGTGGGACAGCTTTGCTGCCCTTCCTTATATCTATCCTAGCCCTCCACCACTCTGAAATTTCCTTAAAAGAAATATCTGACAAATCAATATACCAGATGATTTATGTTTCTGTTGGGCCAAACTCAGGTGAATGGACCAGTGAATGAACCATATGATAACAGAAATTTTCAGCACATTATAGACAACAATTCTCTTTAAAGAATATGTTCTAAGTGTAACTGGCCTGAAGTGAGGGTCTAGCCCCTCACACTCCTGTAAGTTCTGGAACCAGAGTATCTGCTGGTGATTGGTATTATTAGCATGCATGTGATAGTGTGTTTGGTATATGTGATAGTCCCTGGTTGCAATGCTGATGTGGCATTGACTTCCCTATACTATAAGTAGGGCTCTCTTACTGCTCTGGAGCAGCAAGTTGAGTCTCCTGTCTCAATACTATTGTTGTTCTCTCTCTCTTGTTGAGATGGAACATCTGTGCAGCTATGCCCAGACTGGACAGTCTCATGCTCAGGGGTCCAATAAAACTAGCCCAGACAGTACAAGGGGCACTTATTGCTCTAGGACAATTATGGACTTAGTGAGCACATGTTAGCATATGGACTGCATAGACTAGTGTTGCCATGGTCCAGCTGAATAGCCAGAGTTGGTTGTGTACACAGCTCAGCTGGCCAAGCTGATTGTGTAGGAAATGGTCAGCTACACTGGTCATGACTCCAACCTGAGTTGCAACTTCTGGTTGACCATTTTAGTGCTCACCAGCCCACCAAGTTGCCTATAGTGCTGCCATGGCACAGATCAAAACCACTCAGTGAGCTAAACCAGACCATATGTGAGCTAAGCCAAGCTGTTCAATGGCTCACAGCTCCTGAGCAGTTCAGGAATGGCTTGAGCCATTTTCTAATGCCATCTATAGGGTCTAATGCCATATATGGTCATTTTGTCAGTTCAGAGTGGCTCAGGATTGGCTCAAGCTAGTTCTATATGCCATATTCAGCCATGAGTATGAGTGTTCATCATGAATCATGCACCACTTTATTTATGTTAATGCAGCATGTATTGATACTACTATGTACTTTACAAAGAATACCCTATACATTAAATATAACCATCCTCCTCCTTGGCACAGGGCATGCAGCTCAAGATCCCATGGACAACTGGATCCATGCATGTGCCCCAGTTTGGGGCCAAGGTGTGCATCAGTGCACCTCATTTGAGAGCCTGTTGCACAGGTGTGGGGATGGGGGTGAGGCTAGGCAGGCTGGTGGTGGTGGTGGAGTGATGCAAGCACAAACCCTTGCATATTGTCGGAAAATTGGGCCAGCCATTATGTAACCGGCCTGGGGTGATGGTTCAACACCATCGCACCCCTGTAAGTTGCGGAACCGGCCAACTAGAGTATTCATCCCCTATTTCATGTTTCGTTCCCCATTTCATGTGTATCAGCCTGTGATTCTTGAGTGACCTTTGCTACTGGTCGCTATTGTTCTTGTTCGTGTTTCAGATATAAATAGGTAGTAACACTGCCCTCAGGCCCTAGGCCTGCCCTTAAGTACCATGTACTATATATAGGGACTCATTACGCCTGGTAGAGGCAAGTTGAGTCTCTTGTCTCAATCTTACCAGTGTTCTATCTTCTTGTGGGTGGCTACTAAGTTGGAGCTCAGCAAGCGGTAACCCTGTAGTCGACATCGACTTTATCTCTATAAGTCTTCTAGGTCACTTTGAGACCTAGCTCATCAACAAAGTGTGTCTTTTGTTGCTGTCAAACCCTTGGTGGTGACATTAGACTCAACTTGTTTTTCAATACGGCTAGCAGTTCAGAAAGAACACTGCAGACTACGACCCTCGATTGGGTAGACACCACTGAAGGCAGGAGGAACCACAGGGTTCAATATATTTCCAAAGAACACCCAGCCAATCCCACAGATCAGGACATACAGATCATCATCACAGCAAGAGGCAAAGCGCCAACCAACCCAAAGCTGGTGTGCATCCACGACAACAGGTGGAAGGAAGTCCATTAGACTGAAGGACAATATACCTTGGGAGTGGCAGTCCCACAGCTACACGAGTACAACACTGAAGGATCGGAAGCCAACGAGCTTCTCGATGAGGAACTAGAGGAACCCGAGGTCATCTCAGATACAGAGTTGGATGAAGCAGTCAAAGAGATCGACGACGCCTTTAACAAGATTAAGATCACCCCAGTAGAAGAAAAGGCACCAGTATTTCCCATCAGAACCCTCACTCCGCTCCAAGGACTGCCAACCAACGCCCTACCAGCAGGAGCTAGAATCCCCAGCCTCTTGCAAGCCATGTCTACACAAACCACTACAGCCACAGCTGTCGCTGCCCAGCCATCCATGACCACCCAAAGCATACCACAACACATCCAGAACGTCCTCAGACAAGTCCTCAAAATGTCATGGTGGACTATTGGGACGCTTATGCTTACTAATCTTCTTGCCTTATATGTACATATTTCCCACAGCTCGGCTGGAGTCGTCACCACTTCCCCCTCCCTACCTTACCCTACTGTTATTACACTCCTGCCAATCCCTTCTGCTGTTGTGTTGCCTCAGCTCATTACTAAACTACTTACACTAATATGCTGACGAGTTTCGTGGCCTTACTGCCGCTGAAACACGTCATAGACTGCCGATGACTCTGCCTAAATAGTTATGTATAAATACGCTCATAGAAGGGGACCAAAAGCCTTAAGCTTGGTCTCTTGTGAATCTTAGACATTCTCAGAGCTATCCTCTAAGTGATCCGAAGCTTCCCAGCCCCTTTCCCCTCCCACTTGCGCCCTAGAACGTACCCTAGGGTCTGCTAAAGCGACTTAGTGACGCGTTTCACTTAATCTACCATATATAGTAAACTGAGTCCCGATTAGGAACTCTTCAAACCCCGACACATACGTTAAGCGCTCAGAAAGGCATTGCCTTTCTTCGCTCCAGACAGACGAAGGTCACTGAGTAACAGACTTCTCAGTGCTCTATAGAATCCTCTATCTGCACCAGAAACCCAATAAGAAGGAGCAGCTCCTTCCATTCACGACCTTAGTGGCATACCAACGAACTAAGTGCAATACAAGGCATATCAGCACTCCAGACATCCCTTCCTTTGGATATAGTATCCAAATCGACTCCTTCGCCTCTAGATCCCCTTCCTCCTTCAGGAGATAGGGAACGACAGCAGCCAGCACCACCACTACCCACAGCCATTCTAACAAGGCGTTAGAACTCCACAGAAGACGACCAAGACGATGGTCACCGACGCAGATATCATCCTACACTTACAACAGAAAGACAGAGACAGGCCAGACGCCCTACCCCTCATAGCAATAGAACGAACAGCCAAGGAGGCTGCCAGACAGAAACATCGACAGAACCGCCATGCTTCGTCCAGCGTGACACAAAAGGTCAGGACCACCAGGAGGATCCAGTGGAGGACCAGGAGGACCAGGAGGACCAGGAGGACCAGGAGGGCCAGGAGGGCCAGACTCGAATGCACCACAGATACCCATGGTGGCAGCTGCCAATGTAAAAACCATGGGAGCACTCCCACAAGTCTTCATGGGAGACAGGTCCAAAGCCGATGACTTCATTGAAGAAGTAAAAGGGTACCTGTGCCTGAACGCGGATGTAGCAGGGTACAACTCTCCCTTCAAAAAGATCGCTTTCACCCTCACCCTCATCAAGGGAGAAACACGGCCCAATGGGTCAGAGACATGGGCGAATGGATCGATAGACTACAAATGCCCCAAGACAACATCCCAGCACTATGGGACCAATTCCTCCTGCAATTCAGCCAACAATTTCAGGACACTCAGGCAGCCCAGCGGGCCAGAAACGAAATAAGGGACTGCCGGATGAAGGGGTCCAACTATGATGAATACATCACCAGGTTTGAAAGCCTGGCAAGAAAGGCAGGATACACACTGGGAAACGAGGAAACCTACAACATTTTCCTTCAGGGGATCCTAGCATCGCTCCTACACGACACCCTAAAGCCACCAATTCCCCTTAACTATCATGACCTTAAGGAAAAGGTCAAAACCATCGCACAAGGGAAGACCATCATAGATGGAATTCTAAAGAAGACCATGGCAGGGCAATCGCCCTTCCAACGGCTTAACAACCTGCCCCAACCACCACCATTTCAACAAAGAAATTGGCAACCACGATACAACCAGGGAAACCATCCCCAATACAATTCAACAAACGCACCACCATCCATGAATAACACTCCGGTACCCATGGATCTATCTAGAGGTCGTGCCCCTAATAACTGGAGGGGGCGAGGAAACTGGAGACAGAGGACGGGACCACCCACTAGGGGAAATGTATCAGCACCAGAATACAAAGCAATGTGATGCTTCAACTGCGGCAGAGAAGGACACTTTGCCCACGCATGCCCCAAGAGGTGACAACAGCCCAGGAACCCCTACAGGCAAAACCCCAGACAAGCCAACCTCATCGACTTCCAGGAGGAAGAAGACCAGGACTACCAGATGGCAGAACCATCAGAGGGAACCTCAGTGGCCACCATGCGAGCACAACTAGAGGGAATGTCCCTCAACGACCAGATTAAACTGGCCAAAGAGATGGGAGTGGCACAGGATTTTCCCTCTGCCTAATCAGATCAGCCCTGCTTAGGCGAATCCATAGCAATAACGTGTACATATCAGCAAGAAAATCCATGACAGTCCATTTCTATGCACGATCAATTGCAAAAAAAGCCAAAGGAGTGGCCCTCATAGACTCAGGGGCCACCGAGAACTTTATGAGTCTCAACTACGCTAGATGGCTATGACTCCCCATCAAATGACTGGTGAGCCCAAGGCCATTGTTCAATGTCGATGGAACAGAAAATAAAAGTGGAGCCCTCAAATACTATACTGACCTACAGTTCAGGACAGGGACACAGACCACGAACCAAAGGTTCTTCCTCTCCGACCTAGGAGACCATAAGGCCATCTTCGGGTACCCATGGTTCACCTCCGTCCAGCTGAAGATCGACTGGAAGAGAGGATCGATCGACTTCACCCATCTCCCCATTGTCCTCTCAGCCCCAAATGCCGCCAAAGCAGTATACATATCTCGAACAAAGAACATACCATGACCAGTCAGGAGGAGAACTGACACGTACCTCCTGGGAAGGGTAACAATAGGAAGCGCTACGAGTAGCCTGGAGCAGAACAACACCATCCCAGCCGAGTACAGACAGCACAAAAAGGTGTTCAGCAAAGAAGACTCGCAGCGAATGCCCAGATCAACCATATGGGATCATGCTATTGAACTACTACCCGGAGCACCCGATACCATGCCAGGATGACTGCTACCCCTCACACAAGAGGAGAAAGCCAAAATGCACAAATTCGTCCAAGAACACTTAAAGAGGGGAACCATTCGCATCTTGAAGTCACCATACGCAGCCAACTTCTTCTTTGTAAAGAAGAAAGATAGAAAACTGAGGCCAGTACAGGACTATCAACCTGTCAACAAGTGGATGAAAAGGAACAGAAACGTTTCACCCCTCATCCTACAAGTCGTGGACCGACTCAGCGGATGCACCAAATTCACGGTGGTAGACATGCGATGGGGCTACAACAACATCAGAATCAAAGAGGGGGATGAATGGAAGGCTGCCTTCCTTACCCACAAAGGACTGTTCAAGCCTACAGTCATGTTCTTCGGTCTCACTAATTCCCCAGCAACCTTCCAAATGATGATGAATACCATCTTCCGGCAAGAAGTAGAAGAGGGCTGGCTCTCTGTCTACATGACGACATCGCTATCCATACAGCCAAACAACCACACAGAACAGAGGAACAACACACAGCCAGACATTGTGAATATGTCCACCGTATGCTGGACAAGCTGGAAGAGAACGATCTCTACCTCAAGCCAGAAAAATGCCAGTTCGAAAAGGAGGAAATCGAGTACTTAGGGGTCATTGTAGGAAAAGGACATCTTAGGATGAGCCCCAAGAAGCTACAGGGAATCGTGGATTGGTCCCCACTGAAAAACCTGACTGACGTCAGAAGCTTCTTGGGATTCATAGGTTACTACCGCTACTTCGTCCCGAACTACTCAAAAATCGCATGACCCCTACTTGAACTAACAAAGAAAACCACACCCTGGCATTGGGGAGAAGCACAAATGAGAGCATTCGAAGAGCTAAAAACAAGAATGTGCAGCAGCCCAGTGTTAATTCAACCAAACGTCGAGAAGCAGTTTACACTTCACGTCGATGCATCAGCATACAGCGTGGGCGCCGTACTCTTGCAGGAGGGACAGCACAACCTCACACCAACCTTGGCCCAATGACACAAACCAATCCTACATCCAGTGGCATACTACTCGGCAATGTTCACACCTACAGAATGAAACTACAACATCTACGAACGAGAACTGTTAGCTGTCATGAAGGCTCTAGCCCACTGGAGGCACTACTTAGGATGGATGAAAACGCCATTCATAATCTGAACCAACCACGCCAACCTCCAATATTGGAAGTCACCAAGGAACCTGAACCAACAAACCACATGATGGCACACTGACCTCCAAGAATACGACTACATACTGGAATATATCCCGGGCAAAACCAACACTGCAGCAGACGCGCTGTCCAGACTGGCAAATGCGGACCATGGTGGAGACGATAACAAAAACATCATGATCATCCCACCCCACAGGGTTCAAGTAGCACAAACAGTTCAAGGGAAAACCATTGTACTGAATCTCAAAGAGCTCAGACGAGCCATCGTTAGGATCGTCCACGACACACCCACATCTGGCCACCCAGGGAGAGACGAAACCCTGAGGAAAGTACAAGAGCGATACTGGTGGCCGAAGATGACAGAATGGGTTGCCGACTACATCAAAGGATGCACGATGTGTTAGCAAGGTAAAATACTGATGCACCGGCCCCACGTCATGCTATATCGAATCCCCTCAGAACTGGGCATGCTACCATTCCAAACCATAGCCATGGACCTAATTACTAGGCTACCGCCAAAGCAAGGGTTGGATGCAATCCTCACCATTGTGGATCATGGATGCTCTCATGCCACCCTATTCCTCCCTTGCTCCACCAACATCATGGGGCCAGGAATTGCCCAACTCTATCTAGATCACCTCTATCCATGGTATGGGCTACCAAAGAAAATTATCAGTGACAGAGACCCACAGTTCACATTGAGTTTCAGAAAAGCACTCACCAAAAAGTTGGGGATACAACAAAACCTGTCCACAACAGCCCACCCCCAAACTGATGGTCTATCCAAATGAAAGAACCAATGGATAGAGCAATATCTGCAACTGGTGATGAATGGACAGCCAGATGACTGGACAGAATGGGTTGTGGTCGCAACCGTGGTGCACAATAACTGGAAGAATAGCACCACTGGGCTATCACCCAATCAAATTCTAATTGGCTATGAACCAACACTGGGGCCCGGAGATCTGGGGGTGCAAACCAGCAACGAGGCGGTGGAGCAACGGACACAAAGAATAAAGGAAGCCCGGGATTGCGCAATCGAAGCGATCAACAAAAAGGTGGCCGAGATACCACTGGGTCAATACAAGGCTGGAGACCAAGTATGGCTGGAAGGGACCCACCTGACCCTCCCACATCAAGGGTCCAAATTAAACCCAAAATGGTATGGCCCCTTCAAGATCCTTAAAGAAGTATCCCTGGTCACCTTTCTACTCCAACTCCCTGCATTATGGTTGATCCACCTGGTGTTCCACGCCTCCCTCCTTATCCCGTATAGGGAGACGGACACCCACGGGCCCAATTACGCCTGACCTCCCCCTGACCTAATCAACAACAAGAACAATACGAGGTGGAGCAGATTAGAAACCATCACCATCAAGGGCGATCAAAGAAGCTGCAATATCTCATAAAGTGGCGGGGCTACCCTGAGAGTGACAACACTTGGGAACCAGCTGACCAAGTACATGCCCCGGATCTCCTTCAGGAGTATCACAAATGCTGGCCCTTGAATAGTATAAAAGGGAAGCAGAAACCCCCAGCAAAAGCATCAGCTCGACCCTCCTCTGCCCTCTACCACATTATCGCTTCCTCATGTCTTCCCCCGTTCCAGTCCCAGTCCTGGCCCCCACCACGCATGTCATGACCAAGGAGGTTGTCCAACCTCCCTCTGCAGTGGCCAGCCCTGGTCGGGCCACTACCACCCCCGCCTCCAATACCATCCGTCTCCCAGGGGCGTTCCCCAATCTCAAAACCAATGCCTTCTGGGAAGGCCCCCTCTCCCCGGGCACCATCCAATCCGTCCTGGATGGATACGAGGACCTTGGCCTGACCCAGCTCCGACAACTGGCCGCGGGCCTCACCTCCACACTCCAGCAGCGGAAGGCACTCTTCCAGGATGAGGCGTGATGCCTCAAATGCCAATTCAAGGAGGTCAACAGGGATAACCACAAGCTCAAAGTGCAGATCCAGCAAATCGATGGGGAGCCCCTCTTATGCCCCAATGGGTATGTCAAGAACGACGGAAGGCTCCCCGAGTTCACCATCACCACCCCAGATGGCAAGAAGCCTGCTGTCTTTATCAAGCAGCTGGATGATGGACGGGTGGCCAGTCTGGCGGCCAATGCAACAGGCAACCACGATGCCCAAATCATTGAGCTCTATGCTCACCCCGACTTCGACGACTTCCCCCTCTCCCTGCTTCTGCCTTGGTTCCACGCCCGCCTCTGGGGGACTGAGGTTGACTATCACCCACTCTGAGAGGCCATCATTGACCTGGATGACTGGCCCCTCCTCACCGAGATTACACGCTACCGGGTCCTGGATTGCAAGGTTGACACGCTGCATGCTGAGCTACGCCTGGCTCAGGCGAATCTGGCAGCATCTGAAGCCGCAAAATAGGCAAGTGAAGATCGGCTCATCGCAGCAAGGGCCGGAAAGAAAGTCCTACAAGTGGGAGTTGAGCGATACCAAGCCCAGCTGGTGAGGCGGTCGGGATGGAGGAAAACAGGATGAGGGCATCCTGTCTAGCGAGGGAGTGATGTAACCAGCCTGGGGTGATGTTTCAACACCATCGCGCCCCTGTAAGTTGCGGAACTGGCCAACTAGAGTATTCATCCCCCGTTTCATGTTTCGTTCCCCGTTTCATGTGTATCAGCCTGTGATTCTTGAGCGACCTTTGCTACTGGTCGCTATTGTTCTTGTTCGTGTTTCAGATATAAATAGGTAGTAACACTGCCCTCAGGCCCTAGGCCTGCCCTCAAGTACCATGTACTATATATAGGGACTCATTACACCTGGTAGAGGCAAGTTGAGTCTCTTGTCTCAATCTTACCAGTGTTCTATCTTCTTGTGGGTGGCTACTGAGTCGGAGCTCAGCAAGTGGTAACCCTGTAGTCGACATCAACTTTATCTCTATAAGTCTTCTAGGTCACTTTGAGACCTAGCTCATCAACAAAGTGTGTCTTTTGTTGCTGTCAAACCCTTGGCAGTGACACATTATAATGGACTTGCTTTATAATATGGATGCAATACAATTATAAATGTATTTATAATGCAAAACTAATTTTGGCTGCTCATGATAACAGATTATGAGTCTATCCCATGCTTGTCATTAAATTAACAATCATTATTAGGATGTCTCTATACAAGTAATACAATTATAATGTTTAGACCTACATTATAATTGATGTAATCTCCTCTGTGATTTTGCCTATGCAATGTCATAATCTATCTTATAATCTAATATGTAAGTGATTGCTTTGTAGATTTCCCACACAGCAAACTCTGGTCTCATTATGTGCAACCATCGTTGTCTTTCCCCAGTATTCAATATGCCCAGTAATCCCCCTAATAATGGGAAGAAATCTTGTCATATCTGTGGTGGTACCTTTCATCCCCAAACAATCACTGCTCACATCAAGAAGTGTGAGCGCATAAAGGAGGCTAAGGAAGGCCTAGTGAAGTATGAGCATGAAGTGAGACACAAGGTGGAGAGGCTACTTGCCCATATGTGTCATATTTTGTATTTTGATTATACTCCTCTGATTCTCTCTTGAGGCCCCAGTGGGTCTAATGCTGCCAATCCATTGACATCAAACAATTCTGGTCCCCCTGGTTCTCCAGATCTCTAGCCTGTGCTTGAGATAGCTGGTAAGTTAGTAAGACATTCTGTGACTATCCTAACTTATAGGATGTATGCCACATTCCATAGTGCCATTCCCTGTCAGTGGCTCTCTGCCTCCTGGACCACTAGCTAAGCAGGTCCAGGCTGCAGATGGTGACACTTGAATCAAGTACCATCCTAGGAGTGGTAAGCCTTCCAAGGCCTACCACCCCAAAGCGTACAGCACTCGTAAATCCTCTTCTTGTGATAAACCTGACTTAAAACCCTGGTGGCCATTCTTCAAGACTTGTGAGGATTTCCTAATCTCAGAAATCCTCATTGACTCTTGCCATAGCAATGCCTAGCTAGACAAGCTCCTCAAGCTCATCAACCGTTGTATCAATGGTAAAGGGACATTGATGTTCTCAAGACATACAGATCTTTAGGCTGCATGGGATCATGCATCTTTAAAGTTGACCCCTGTAAGTTAAGGTGTAGTGTTGGAGTGGAAGACTTATTATCAAGGAGTATAGATTGAACAGTCTAAAGTGTCTGTATAGTATAAAGGTGAACAGAGATTGTTTGATGTGATCTATCACCTCTTGTGGGATTGGGCCACCGATCTCATCTGGGAACCCCAGTTTGCTTTGCAATTTCATTGGGATGCCAAAAAGATCTTCCAACATAGTAGACAATCATTCACTCGCATTTTTCATAAGCCTTGGACTTCAGATCCATTCTGGGATGCTCAGGTATGTGTAGATTGATCTTATGTGCCCTAAAGTATTGATCTGAGGCATTACTTTGACAGTCACAGATACCAGATGGTGGCCATGTTCTCACCTTAATATTATATGCTGATAAAATGAAGCTGTCCAGCTTTGGCACAGCCAAAGGGTATCGTGTTGTCACATGTTGTGCGAATCTTCTGACAGAAATTTGGAATGGAGATGGTTTTGGTGGTGGATGTATCATTGGATGGTTGCCTGTGGTATGATCTAAATTTATGGATTTCTCTCTACAATATAATTAAACACTTCTCTTAAGGTTACTGAGGATCCGAAAGAAAGTGGGAAGCCAGAATTCATAAACTTCAAATGTGTTGTCTGGCACACATCATTTGAAAAAGTCATTCAATCAATTACAATGCATTCAAAGTCTGGGTGTTGGCTTGAATGTGGTGATGGTATACAATGACACCTTTTCCCAGTTGTCCTCATGCTCTCTGCCAATTATAAAGAGCAGTATGTACTATCTATTTTTGTGATGCTGATCTGACATTTGTTACTAGATGCATGATGTCACTAATATGTGGGTCGAACACAAAATGACTGTGTCCTATTTGTCTTGTCAAGAGTGACACACTAGCTGACATATCAACTACCTGGCCTCTTAGGACAGCTGCTGACACCCAGACAGTGATTAAGGATGCACATAAACTTTAAAGTGCTGCTGAGCATGAGAAGTTGTTATTGCACCTTAGCCTTCGTGATGTTGATGTGAGTGGCCTCTTATTTGCGTCTTTGATCCTGGTGATAATGCCTTTGTGCCAGAATGTCTTCTGGAAAATCAGGCCCTATATGGCAATGAGTTGCTAGCAATTTTGCTAACAATTCTACCACCAGAATTCCCTGGAGGTCACACCTGGTGACAGGGGTAACATGACATAATCTTGCTTGTTTTTGGGGTTTGCCATGCCATCACAATGTGTGTGATGTGTGATGTATGTGATCAACTCTTTTTTTTTTGATTCCATTATATCAATTCCAGAGAATGTTCCTGGAGGTTACCAAGCACAGCAGAGTCAAATACACCTATGTTTTTACATATAGGATTATTAGATGTATAGGACCATCAAATAAAGTAACTAGTCACAAAGTTTGTCTAGTTTTTTAATAAAGTGGTGGTTGGTGTAGTGTGTAGCACAGGCCTGCTGCTCTATTTTGATGTATAAGAATACATATTGAGCACCAAATGAGTTGTGGCAATAGCCTACTTCATATTGTATTCTTTTTATTTGATATGGGCCTACCATTCTGAACCACACAGGGGCCTTTTTTGAATATCATGACATACTGATGATAAGTGCCCACCAATGTACTTTGGTGTATATAGATATATATTATAGCACATAATGTATTGCTATTGTGGTGTAGTGGATACTGTAATCATTTTATTTTGGTATACCTTGTACTGTAGTGGCCTGCTGGTTCAAACCATACCAGGGCCTTTTATTTTCTTCTTATTTGTGATGCCACCTATATTAGTAATTAAACTCCGCTGCACTCTGTAACCTCCAGGGACATTTTCCAGTGCTGTAATGGAATGAAAAAAAAAATAAAAGAGTTAATCACATGCATCACACATCATGCATGTTGTGACAGCCTGGCAAACCCCAAAAACAAGCAAGATTATGTCATGTTACCCCTGACACCAGGTGTGACCTCTGGGGAATTCCAGTGGTAGAATTGCTAGCAAAATTGCTAGCAACTTGTTGCCATATGGGACCTCAGTTACTCAGACCTATGCTGTGTGCTCTCATTTGACTGGCTTCATTCAAACAACAGTGGCTTATTTGGTCATCATCTCTGGGAGCAGTTCAAGATCCTAATTGCTGGGTATGGTCATTCACAGGAGGAGCAGGTTGATAAACAGTAGGTGCTTTCTCACAGGTTGAATGGTGCAATCACCTATGTTCTAGGTTTGATGATGTCCCTTGCTAGAGTGGTCTAAACCACTTCTTGGGTGTCACGGTGCAGCTAGCCAGTGAGCTAGAGAACTGCAGGGACATCCTGTGAGAGTCAGAGAAGCCTAAGGATGGAGTCTGGCAAGACTCTGGAGGGCAGATCATTATACAATGAGGAGGTAAGTATGGCTCATGAACGTTCAAGACAGGATTCAGAATGTCACCGCCAAGGGTTTGACAGCAACAGTAGACACACTAAGTCGACGAGCTAGGACTCCAAGTGTCCTAGAAGACTTATAGAGGGGAAGTCGACCTGCAAGTCGATGTTGAAGCTGGGTTCCCGCTTGCTGAGCTCCAACTCAGTAGCCACCCGCAATGAAGGAGAACACTGCTAGTATTGAGACAAGAGACTCAACTTGCCTCTACCAGGCGTAATGAGTCCCCTATTTATAGTACAAGGTACTTGAGGGCAGGCCTAAGGCCTGAGGGGGCAGTGCTACCTATTTATGCAACTGAGACAATAACAGCCAATAGCACAAGACACTCAGAAGAATCACAAGCTGATGTACATGAAACAAGGCACAAACATGAAACAGGGCACGAATCTTATATGGCCAGTTCCGCAACTTACAGGGGCGCGATGGTGTTGAACCATCACCCCAGGCCGGTTACATCACTCCCTCGCTAGACAGGATGCCCTCATCCTGTCTTTCTCCACCCTGACCGTCTTGCAATCTGCGGCCGATATCGCTTGACCCCCACTGTCGGGATTTTCTTGGCTGCCTTTGCCACAATGAGTCGGTCCTCGCAAGCCTGCTTTGTGGTTTCAGACGCCGCCAAATTCGCCTGAGCCAGGCATAGCTCAGCGCACAGCGTGTTGCATTCACGGTCCAGGACTTGGTACCGCTGACTTCGGCGAGGAGGGGCCAGTCGTCCAGGTCGATGATGGCCTCGCGCAAGGGGTGGTAGTCGACTTCTGTTCCCCATAGGCGGGCGCAGAACCAAGGCGGGAGTGGGGAGAGGGGGTACTCATCGAACTCGGGGTGAGCATACAGCTCGATAATTTGGGCGTCATGGTTGCCCGTCACATTGGCCGCCAGGCCGGCCACTCGTCCGTTGTCCAGTTGTTTGATGAAGATGGCAGGTTTCTCGCCGTTGGGGGTGGTGATTGTGAATTCGGGGAGTCTCCCCTCATTCTCGACATATCCGTCGGGGCATAAGAGGGGTTCCCCGTCAATTTGCTGGATCCGGGCCTTGAGCTCCCGGTTGTCGCGGTTAACTTCTTCGAACTGCCACTTGAGGCATCTTGCCTCGTCCTGGAATAGTGCTTTGCGTTGCTGGAGAGTGGTGGCCAGGCCCGAGGCCAGCTGACGAAGCTGGACCGGCCCCAAGTTTTCATATCCGTCGAGGACGGATCGGACGGTACTGGGAGAGAGAGGGCCTTCCCAGAAGGCATTGGTCTCCAGGTCGGGAAATGTGCCTGGGAGATGGATGGATCGGGAGGCAGGCTGGCAGAGGGGTGTCCAGGGCTGGCGGCCGCGGAGGGAGATCCGCCAGTCGCCTCTACCTCGACGCGCGTGGAGGGGGACGGAACTGGGACTGGGGCAGGAGAGGACATGTCGAGGCAATGATGTGTTCACGGGTGGAGGAAGATTGGGCTGATGCTTTCGCCGGGGGTTTCTGCTTCCCTTTTATGTTGTTCAAGGGCCGGCGCTTGTGATACTCCCGAAGGAGATCTGGGGCGTATACCTGGTTAGCTGGTTCCCAGGTGTTGTCACTTTTGGGGTAGCCCCGCCACTTTATGAGATAGTGAAGCTTCTTCGATCACCCTTGATGGTGATGGTTTCTGATCTGCTCTACCTCATATTGTTCTTCGCCATCAATCAGGTCAGGGGGAGGCCTCATGTAATTGGGCCGTGAGTGTCCGTCTCCCTATATGGGGTAAGAAGGGAGGCGTGGAACACGGGGTGGATCATCCATAAGGCAGGGAGTTGTATCAGGAATGTGACCGGGGATACTTCTTTGAGGACTTTGAAAGGGCCATATCGCTTTGGGTTTAATTTGGACCCTTAATGCCGGAGCGTCAGGTGGGTCCCCTCTAGCCATACGTGGTCCCCAACTTTGTATTGTCCCGGTGGGGTTTCAGCTGCCTTTCTATTGATGGCTTCAATTGCCTGCTCTCGTGCTTCTTCCATTCTTCGTGTCCACTGTTCTGCCACCTCATTGTTAGTCCGGATCCCCAAATCTCCGGGTCCCAACATTGGTTCATAGCCAATGAGGATTTGATTGGGCAATAGCCCGGTAGTACTATTTTTCCGGTTATTGTGTACCGCCGTTGCGACGGCGACCCATTCCGTCCAATCGTCTGGTTGCCCACTCGTCACCAGTTGCAGGTATTGTTCTATCCATTGGTTCTTTCGTTCGGATAGTCCATCGGTTTGAGGATGGGCTGCGGTGGATAGGTTTTGTTGTATTCCGAGTCTCTTTGTGAGTGCCTTTCCAAAGCTTGACGTGAATCGTGGGTCTCTATCGCTGATGATTTTCTTTGGTAGTCCGTACCACGGGTACAGGTGGTCCAGGTAGAGCTGGGCGATTCCTGGTCCTGTAATGCTTGTGGAGCAGGGAAGAAACAGGGCGGCGCAGGAGCATCCATGATCTACGATGGTGAGGATTGCATCCATCCCTCGCTTTGGCGGTAGTCTGGTAATCAGGTCCATGGCTATGGTTTCGAAGGGCAGTGTGCCTGGTGTGGAGGGGATTCGGTAGAGGGGGACATGAGGCTGATGCATTAGTATTTTGGCTTGCTGGCATGTTGCGCATCCTCTAACGTAGTCTGCGATCCATTCTTTCATTCCTGGCCACCAGTACCGTGCTTGCACTTTTTGCAGGGTTTCGTCTCTTCCTGGGTGGCCGGATGTGGGTGCGTCATGGGCATCTTTGACGATGGCTCGTCTGAGCTCTCTGAGGTTTGGCACGATAGTTTTTCCTTGGATCATTTGTGCTGCTCAGATTCTATGGGGTGGGATGATTGTGACGTCTTTGTTGTCATCCTCGCCATGGTCCGCATTTGATGGTCTGGACAGTGCGTCTGCTGTGGTGTTTGTCTTGCCTGGGATGTATTCCAGTATGTAGTTGTATTCTTGGAGGTCAGCATGCCACCGTGCGGTTCATCGGTTCAAGTTTCTTGGTGACTTCCAGTACTGGAGGTTGGCGTGATCGGTTCGGATTATGAATGGCACTTTCGTCCATCCCAGGTAGTGCCTCCAGTGGGCAAGGGCCTTCATGACGGCTAACAGTTCTCATTTGTAGATGTCATAGTTTCATTCTGTGGGTGTGAATGTGGCTGAATAGTATGCCACTGGGTGCAGGATTGGTTTATGTCGTTGAGCCAGGGTTGGAGTGAGGTTGTGCTCTCCCTCCTGCGAGAGTACAGCGCCTACGCCGTATGCTGATGCATTGACGTGGAGCATGAACTGTTTCTCGACGTTTGGTTGGATCAGTACTGGGCTGCCACACATTCTTGTTTTTAGCTCTTCGAATGCCTTCGTCTGTGCTTCTCCCCAATGCCAGGGGGTGGTTTTCTTTGTTAGCTCTAGTAGAGGTCGTGCGATTTTCAAGTAGTTCGGTACGAAGTAGCGGTAGTAGCCTGTGAAGCCCAGGAAACTTCTGACGTCAGTTGGGTTCTTGGGTGGTGACCAGTCTGCGATTCCCTGCAGTTTCTTGGGGCTCATCCTGAGGTGCCCTTTTCCCACGATGACCCCCAGGTACTCGATTTCCTCTTTCTCGAATTGGCACTTTTCCGGCTTGAGGTAGAGGTCGTTTTCTTCCAGTTTGTCCAACATGTGATGGACATATTCTTGATGTCTGGCCGTGTGTTGTTCCTCTGTTTCATGTGGTTGTTTAGCCGTGTGGATAGCGATGTCGTCCATGTATACAGAGAGCCATCCCTCTCCCACTTCTTGCCGGAAAATGGTATTCATCATCATTTGGAAGGTTGCTGGAGAGTTAGTAAGGCCAAAGAACATGACCGTCGGTTTGAATAGCCCTTCGTGGGTGAGGAAGGCAGCTTTCCACTCGTCTCCTTCTTTTATTCTGATGTTGTTGTATCCCCATTGCATATCCACTACTGTGAACTTGGTGCATCCGCTGAGTCGGTCCACGACTTGCGGGATGAGGGGGAGACGTTCCTGTTCCTCTTTGTCCATTTGTTGACAGGTCGGTAATCCTGTACCAGCCTTAGCTTTCCGTCTTTCTTTTTCACGAAGAAGAAGTTGGCTGCGTATGGTGATTTTGAGATGCGGATGGTTCCCCTCTTTAGATGTTCTTGCACAGACTTGTGCATCTCCACCTGTTCTTCTTGTGTGAGGGGCAGTAGTCGTCCGGGCATTGTGTCTGGTGCCCCTGGCAGTAATTCGATTGCGTGATCCCATATGGTGGAACTGGGCATCCGCTGTGAGTCTTCCTCACTGAAGACCTTCTTGTGCCATCTGTATTCGGCTGGTATGGTGTCATTTTGTTCTAGGTTGTTCGAGGTACCTCCTATCATTACTCTTCCTAGGAGGTATGTGTCGGTTCGCTTTCTGAGTGGTCGTGGTACATTTTTGGTCCGAGGTACGTACACTGCTTTTGCAGCATTAGGGGCTGAAAGGACAATGGGGAGGTGAGTGAAGTCGATCCATCCCCTTTTCCAATCGATCTTGGGTTGGACGGAGGCGAACCATGGGTATCCAAAGATGGCCTTATGGTCCCTAGGTCTGAGAGGAAGAACCTTTGGTTTGTGGTCTGTGTTCCAGTCCTGAATTGTAAGTCGGTATAGTATCTGAGGGCTCCACTTTTATTCTCTGTTCCGTCGACATTGAACAATGGCCTTGGGTTGCCAATCATTTGATGGGAAGTCGCAGCCACTTGGCATAACCGAGACTCATGAAATTTTCTGTGGCCCCTGAATCCACTAGGGCCACGCCTTCGGCTCTTTTTGCAATGGAACGTGCATAGAAACGGACTGTCATTGATTTTCTTGCTGATATATACACGTTTTCGCTATGAATTCGCCTAAGCAGGGCCGATCTGATTAGGCAGAGGGAAAATCCTGTGCAACTCCCATTCTTTCGCCAGTTTGATCTGGTCGTCGAGGGACATCCCCTCGAGTTGCGCTTGCATGGTGGCTACGGAGGTTCCTTCTGATGGTTCTGCCATCTGATAGTCCTGATCCTCCTCCTCTTGGAAATCGATGAGGTTGACCTGCCTAGGGTTCTGCCTATAGGGGTTCTGGGCGGTTGCCACCTTTCAGGACATGCACGGGCGAAGTGTCCCTCTTTGCCGCAGTTGAAGCATCGCATCGCTTCATACCCGGGTGCTGACACGTTTCCTCTCACGGGTGGTCCCGCCTTTGTCTCCAGTTTCCTCGTCCTCGCCAGTTATTGGGGGTGCGGCCCCTTGATAGGTCCATTGGGACCGGGGTATTGTTCATGGATGGCGGCGCATTTGTGGAGTTATATTGGGGACGATTCCCCTGGTTGTATCGGGCTGCCAGTTCCTTTGTTGGAATGGCGGTGGTCTGGGTGGATTATTGAATCTTTGGAATGGCGACTGCGCTCCCAAGGTCTTCTTTAGGATGCCATCTATGATGGTCTTTCCTTGCGTGATGTTCTTGACCTTTTCTTTGAGGTCATGGTAGTTGAGTGGATCGGTGGTTTCAAGGTATCATGTAGGAGTGACGCGGGGATCCTTGGAGGAAGATGTTGTATGTTTCTTCGTTCCCTAGCGTATATCCAGCTTTCCTTGCCAGGCTTTCAAACCTGGTGATGTACTCGTCATAGTCGGATCCTTTCATCCGACAATCTCTGATTTCATTTCAGGCTCGTTGAGCTGCTTGGGTGTCCTGAAACTATTGGCTGAATTCCAGGAGGAACTGATCCCATAATGCTGGGATGTTGTCCTGGGCATGTGCAGCCTATCGATCCATTCGCCCATGTCTCTGAGCCATTGGGCCATGTTTTCCCCTTGATGAGGGTGAGGGTAAAGGCAATTTTTTGAATGGGGAGTTGTACCCTGCTACATCTGCATTTAGACGCAGGTACCCTTTTACTTCTTCAATGAAGTCGTCCGCCTTTGATCTGTCTCCTGTGAAGACTTGTGGGAGTGCTCCCATGGTCTTTACATCGGTGGCTGCTGCCACCGGTACTTATGGTGTGTTCGGATCTGGTCCTGGTGGCCCTCCGGGTCCCCCAGGTCCTCCTGGTCCTCCGGGCCCTCCTGGTCCTCCACTGGATCCTCCTGGTGGTCCTGCTCTTCTGAGGACCTGTCTGAGGATGTTCTGGATGTGTTGTGGTGTGCTTTGGGTGGTCGTGGATGGTTGTGCGCAACAGCCGTGGCTGTGGTGGTTTGGGTGGACATAGCTTATGCGAGGCTAGAGATCCTGGCTCCTGATGGTAAGGCGTCAGTGGGCAGTCCTTGGAGTGGAGTGAGGGTTCTGATAGGGAACACTGGTGCTTTTTCTTTGACTGGGGTGATCTTGATTTTGTTGAAGGTGTCGTCGATTTCCTTGACTGCCTCGTCTGACTCTGTGTCTGAAACGACTTTGGGTTCTTCTATTTCCTCGTCGAGGAGCTCGTCAGCCTCTGATCCTTCAGTGTCGTATTCATGTAGCTGCGGGACTGTCACTCCTAGAGTGTACCGTCCTCTGTCCCAGTGGACTTCCTTCCACTTGTTGTCGTGAATGCACACCAGCTTTGGGTTGGTCAGTGCTTTGCCTCTTGCTGTGACGATAATCTGTATATCCCGATCTGTGGGATTGGCTGGGTGTTCCTTGGAGATGTACCGAACTCTGTGGTTCCTTCTGCCACCAATGGCGTCTACCCAATCAAGGGTCATGGTCTGCAGTGTCCCTTCTGAACTGCTAGCCGTATTGAAAGAAAGTTGAGTCTAATGTCACCGCCAAGGGTTTGACAGCAACAGTAGACACACTAAGTCGACGAGCTAGGACTCCAAGTGTCCTAGAAGACTTATAGAGGGAAGTCAACCTGCAAGTCGATGTTGAAGCTGGGTTCCCGCTTGCTGAGCTCCGACTCAGTAGCCACCCGCAATGAAGGAGAACACTGCTAGTATTGAGACAAGAGACTCAACTTGCCTCTACCAGGTGTAATGAGTCCCCTATTTATAGTACAAGGTACTTGAGGGCAGGCCTAAGGCCTGAGGGGGCAGTGCTACCTATTTATGCAACCGAGACAATAACAGCCAATAGCACAAGACACTCAGAAGAATCACAAGCTGATGTACATGAAACAAGGCGCAAACATGAAACAGGACACGAATCTTATATGGCCGGTTCCACAACTTACAGGGGCACAATGGTGTTGAACGATCACCCCAGGCTGGTTACACAGAAGCATGGCCCAGTTATGCTGTTTGGGCTGGCACATGCAATATGGCATGGACAATGCTTAGTAGGAAGCCTGCAATGCAGGATGATGAAGCTAGGGCATTTGAGTAAGCACTATGACTGTGCTTGACTAATGATTGGTCAGAAGTGATAAGTAGGGGCTTGGGAAGTCCCTTAGTATTGCTAAGGTATCAGTCAGTGTTTTAGTAAGTGCACTATCTTTAGAATACTGCTTGGTGAGTAGATTACTCAGCTTACTATACTATGATTACTGTATGATTACTGTACTATACTAATATGGACTGGGATCTAGGCCTTAGGCCTATGATGTATATAAGTGCATTAGGTGCTCAGGCAAGGGGTCCCTAAGTCAAGTCTCTTGTCCTGTCTCTGTCTGGTCCTTGACTAGGAGTATACAGGCTTTTGTGACCTTGTTGTCACCCTAGGGGGAGACTCATGGTGTGCTTCCTACTTTCTGCAAGCTGAGCAGACATTCTACTTGTAGGTAGGATTTAGCTATAGTGGTCACAGTCTACGCCAGTGACATGGGGGGTCATGAAGGTGTTGTTCACTGATGGCTCCAAATATGAAGATATTTCAAAGGTGTGCAAACACTTTTAACAATCCTATCACTCTAATGAACATTTCCTAGCTTATTGTGTTCATAGCACACAATATCATCCCATCATGTGACCAGGAGTCAGAAGGCTGGCTATTATGGACTGCTGGACTATTTCTGCTTACATCATTTTTGACTATATATAGTAATCGCTTTCACATAGACTGGCAGGGAGCCTCTTCCACATCCATCCCTATACATTACCACACCTCTATTATGCTTCACTGCCCTCCACTTTATGTCATGTTGCCTTGGCTCATTACTAATACATTCAGACTAATATGCTGCCATGTTTCATAGTCTCACAGCCTCATGATGCCACTTAAATGCATCATCCAGCCTCTTAGTCATATAGGCTTAGGAGGATGCCATCTGAATGCGTCATCACTTACTTAGTCATACATGCTTACAAACTTGTAGTCATATATGCTTAGTATAATGCCTTAGAGATCCATCATCCCTTTACTTAGTCATATGTACCTACTGTACAGTAGCCACAAGGCCTATAAAAGCCCCCCAAAGTGAGACCAAAGCCTTAAGCTTAGTCTCTTGTATAATACAGGACTTCTAGTTCATCCCTTGTAAACTTAAAGCTTAAAAACCATCAGAACTATCCTGTTACACCTTAGAATGTACCCTAAGGCCTGCTAAATTGACTTAGAGTTGTATTTGCTCTTCACTTGAAACTCTAAATAACTCAGACAGAAAGGCGATACCTTTCCCACCCAAAATCCAAACCCAAAGGCTGCTGGTAATGGAACTCTAGCTGTCTATATGAAGGCCACTAGTAAAGGAATTCTAGTTATTTATACGAACAAGTCACATACTATGACCTCTGTAATATGCATCACATACTACAACCACCAGTAGCACCCAGGAGCCACTCCTACCAGACATCAGAACCCCTTCCATCCATAAGCTTCATGAATCACCAATGAACTAAGTGCAATACAAGATGTAGTTGGACCTCCAGACATCACATCCTAAAGAGTGACAACAGAATAGCCAGTGCCACCACATGCCATTCAGAAGCCACAGCCATACAAGTTCTAAGGACAGAACTCCGAACCCTGACCCATATCAGAAACCAGACTTGGACAAGATGTCCAAAACACAAACTGAACTGAAACCAAAACTGAACCCTCACACTAAGACACATGACATCCTAGCATGACACTGGCTCCTGCTTCAGTGTTTGCAAGCATTTTCAATTGTAGATTTATACCTTGCATTTCAAGCAGATACTGAACACACAATTACATCTGGCTAGCGTGAACTGGAAAGCTTTGCATAGTGTATAAAGGTATGGACTCCACTGCTGTCTTCAATAGTCAAAATCCACTGATAGTGTCCACTAGAAATATATTCATGCATTCACCAGCCATGGAGAATCCAACAAAAGCTGGCATTTCCCAAAAATGCATGCATTGGTGCATAGTTTTGATGACATCAAGCAAAAGGGAGGGACTCACAACTATAACACAAAGCCCAATGAGAAGCTCCATGGGCCTCTCAAGAAGACCTACAAGATGCATACCAATTTCAAGGATGTAGGCCCCCAGGTATGATCTATTTGATTGATAGATACAACATGCCACATTGATTATTGCTACATGCATAGATTTTAAAACTTAAGCATCTTAAGTTTATATTCTCTCCAATTTGCAGTCAACTTGATAACATGGAGTGGATTAAAAATGAAGACAAAGACATGGATGAAGTCCCTGAAGTGCTATCATCATCCCACCCTCTCCCAGATGTTGCACAGTGCCACAGTTACAGGGTTGTGTACTTGTAGATGGCCATATGAACCTGCACTCACAGCAACTGACAATGATGTTTACTGTGATGGAGGAGTCCCTTCATACCTTCCTTGCCAGTTGGCTGACCAAGGAGCTGCCAGCTTATGGTATTTCAGTGCCATCTCCTATTGAATTTAGCCCTGATGACCCAGTGTGTTATGCTGCTCAGACTTATCACCCTACATTCCTAACAAGTTATTGTTTAGATCACTCAATACCTATCTATGAGGATTTTCTATGAGTCCAAGGTTGACTTCTAACAATATGCTGACCTTATATACTGCAATCCTTTATTCCATGGCCATAAATGATATGATTTTATAATTGTGCAAACCACCAGTAGCTTCATATTCACCCAGCTTCTTAAGACATTTTCCATATCTATTGCTGACAGGCTTTATGCCATCTGTTTGATCCAGCTGCTGGATGCACCAATATCTACACCACCAACAAATGATTGTAGCCTGAGACTGCACTGTGTTCATGCCAGATCAAGGAACAAGTTCATATTCACATGATTGATTATATGTGGTGCACCATTAATCAAAGATTTTGACAAGGCTGGGGACTATCTGGTCATGGATGTTGTTGACCACACCAGAGATCTATTTCTTCATTGTAATGAAATTTTTACTAACTGATGCATCACTGCATTTTGTAGGTATCACACCCCCATGTATAACCTGATACTCAATTCCTTATGAATGTAATGATCAGTTTCCACTCAGCAAGAGAATATGATTTCCAATTACAATGGCAAAGACATGCTTGTTGATGAGGAGCAGATGGATAAGTGGTTTTGCACTAGTTATGAGCAATCTTCTGCCAGTGGTCCTTCACTGGTTCAAGTTCCATGAGCCTTGCTGCAACAATATTCATGCCCAGGGTAGGAGAACCTCCATGTGCAGGATGCTTTTTGCTACTGGTAGCACTCATTAATCACATAGGACAGAGAAATAGTGGATCCAATAGGTGAGGCCCTCAGCCCCTCAATCATGCATGGCAGTGGTGGTTAATAATGAATAAATGTGAGTTGGAGCAGGAACCATAGCAGCAATGATGATGTAATATCATGCAAGGTCACCAATTAAAGAGCCTCAAGCCAATTCATGCTGGTTGCACATTTCTCAAGTGAGGCTCACTCACTCAACTTAAGGGCAGCTCTTCTCCCTCAAAGAGCATATAAAGACTGATATGCCTATAATTGAATCGGTAGATGGGAAATCTAAAGAGGACAGCTGCAATGACCCCATGACCTGGCTGTCAATGCTGCACAGGCTATCATCTCTGCACCCTCTTCTTTTTGGCAACCAATCAGAGGCTCCATTGGTAATCGACATGCACACTGGAGCTTGCGAATCTAGGCCAATTCACTGCCTAAAGTTGAACTCAGATGGTGCAATGATTAATTGTGCACCCAGGTAATATTAGTGCCAAAGCTCTTGGCATTATAGATCAGGCACCCATTCACATTGCAATTCCCCACCATCAAATATAATCTATAAAACCCCCCTCCATCAAACAAGATTAAACTAAAGCTACATGTAATCATACATCTAGCAAACATGAGGTGATTTTACTAATCTCCCCAAACATGCCAATCACTCCACAATACCAGCCAATCAATGTATCCAGATGGCACAATGCCACTAATCTGTATTACTTGTTGTATATGTCATTTATAATTTTCCAAGTAATCCAAGGTTTATTGATTGAGGACATGCAGCTGCAATGTTCACCAGGCATTGTTTTGCATTCAATATGCTTAGTGTAAATTATGCTCATTGACGGGCTCCTTTTATGCAACTGTATTTATTGTATACATCTTCATCACTTGCACACACTTCCTCTTGCACTGATGTCTCCCTCTGACAATAACTCCCTTCCGTCTGATAAGCAAGGATTGACCTATAATTCTAAGGAGTCAGAATCAGACAACTCAGTCCACTTGATGCCAAGTACCTAGATCTCCCCTGACATGTCAAAGGCCGAGCTGTTAAAAGTGCATCTACTGATCTACCTTGATCTTGTACTGTCAATGATGTGGGCTTTGTGTACTATCATCAGCTCTTGAAGACCACTCAACTTCAGAACTTGAGGATTAACAAGGAATACAGAAGGCTCAGGATTGACTACAAGGCACTGCAGTCTGACTAAAGAACTGCTTAGAATAAGGGCAGACATAGTAAGAAATGTCTCAGTGGTGAGGAGAAGGAGATCAGATATATGGGAGCCAGGTTTTGTTTTGCTTATGAGCCATGGGTAGAATGTTCAACACTTGAAATCAAACCTTCCATCAATTTGGATCCACTAAGCCCTGACTGCTACAAAACCTCCTGTATAGCTGAGAATTGCCATTATTGCTGAGGTGTATGCCTCTATTACCCCCGAACTCTAGGCTGCCCTTAAGAATGAATCATGCAGGCAGTCCTTCATTGACATTATAAGTTCAAAATATTCACTCTGCATCCATCTAATGTCTCACTAATTGATTCACACCAGTTTTTATATCACCTTAAGCAGGAGCATTCCAACATTGTGCATACAGCACATGATGTTGCCGCAGGACTGCTAGGCCTGAAAGCAACTCACTTGTCAAGTCATTGTGACCCTGCCCTAGCCCAGGAACTGGAGCAACTTCTCCAGAATCCAATAAAGCCACCTGAGAAGTACCCATTATTCCCATTATTACTTTATCCATTGAAGGACTGCACTAGCCCCCTCCTGTTTGAAGTAGAGAGGCTTACAATGGTATGTTCTAACTTTATTTTGTCTTCATTCCATGCTGATTCAGACATCCATCTTAGTTTCTCAGGATCATATTACACAGAAAGTCAGCCATTAATGGCAGTGGCTTAGGGTGGTGTCCAAACAAAGCCCTCCTCTGGGGTATCATGGAGACAACACCAGGCATGATCACCCTTGCAGCCACAGTTGTAAGATTTTTATCTTATCTTTTATGTGCACTCACTGATATATAATTGTCATAGCTTACCTTTGTCTGTGGCCCAGACCAAACCTTTACTCAGAAGACCAAGGGCAAGTCAAAGGTCGCATGGAAAATGCACTTTTTGCAATACAAACAGATGATCCTGTGCTTCCTGCCTAGCTATTGCAAGCGTCTCTTAGCCTTCTATGATGTCCATATCTTTGGGGAGTCTCTAATATCAGTGCCTGAGAGCCTAGAGCCAACTGAAACAGCACTCAATGACATAGATGACGTCCCCCAACATCTAGATAATGTGGATGAGGCTACATTATCTGCACCACCTGCACAGTCACCAGCCCTTCCCCTACCTTCATCTGTTCATGCTGACACCACTCTAATTCATACCACTCTGAATGATGTGGATACCAGTGCCAATGACATGGCATTGGATCCACCTTTACCTCCAGTAACCCCTAACCCTAAGGACAAGGCACTGAGATTTACACACAAGATGAAGGGAAAGGAACCAATATGGCCCTAGTCTAGGCACATCTCAAAGAGGAGAGCTTGATAGTTAGTATACAGATACAGATGTAACTTTGTTGTTGTAAAGTCTCAAGTATGTTATCTCATCTTTGAATGATATGATAAGATGAGATGAATTAGTCAGTGATTGCAGAATGTGCCAGAGCATGACAGCAGCACCCAAGTAAAAGCCAACTCCCCCTGAAAACCAACTTATACATTCCCCTCTTCCCCTCTTTCTTTTGTCTTTTGTCCACCTGCCCACCCACCTTTAGGGTGGGTGGACAGGTAGACAAATTGCTCACCCTCATGCATCCCTTTACACCCTTCCTGGTCCCTGTCTCCTTATCCTGTTCCTCCTCTATTAACTTAGCCTTTATGAGCCTTGCTGCACAGTCTGAATCAATTAAACACCATCTCACCCAAATGGTTATCTTGCCTCATTTTCTCACCAACAAATTTTTTATCATTTATCCCCCCCTTTATCTCAGTTCCCTTTATATTTTTCAAACTTTTATCTCACCTCAGTTGGGCCCATCCACACCTATACTACCTCTTATGTGCAATGTGTAAAGGGTACACACCTTGCAAGGTACAGTCAGTGTCATTCAATATGTATGCACATCACTCTTGTATTTATTATGCCTTACAGAGTCTCACTTGCCTTAGCTACCACCACCTTTGCCTCATGCTCATTTGTCTCACCTTGAGCTCAGTGTGTGGCACATCTTTGTCCTAGTGAACAAAGTTATAGCTCACTCCCAGTCATCAAAGATATTGTTTGCCAAGCAATTATAGTGGTTTTCGAGTCTATGGGATGTGACATTTCACTCTACTCAGTCAGTCAGTCATATTCCATGTATGCAACTCATTCCACTCACTATAATAGCCTTTTTCTACCACATCTGCTCTAGTCTAGCACATGATATGCTGTTAGGCATGTATGATAGATGACATAGAGTACAAGTACCGATAAATAAGTAATTAGAACCATAAAAATTGAAAGAATGTATAGAATAATGTTGACATAGTTAGCATTATAGTAATTATTTGCATTTTATTATAATCACCATTATAACTGTCATTGTAGTCTAATTTTAACTAACACCATAAGTGTTATAACAAGCTTGACGATTGCATTACCAGAAGTTTGCAGTTTATTATGATAATTACCATACTGGTGCAGTATTATATTAATTTTATTATTATAATTCATTATAAGGTCCCTGATGAAATTTGTGACAATGCACTCCAGTTTGGGGCCAAGGTGTGTATCAGTGCACCTCATTTAAGAGCCTGTTGCACAGGCATAGGGATGGGGGTGAGGCTGGGCAGGTGGGCTGGTGGTGGTGGGGTAATGTGTGCCTGCATCCTCATGGACCTGCTCCTGTTTGGGGCCAAAGTGTGCATTGGTACACCTTGTTTGAGAGCCTATTGCACAGGTGTGGGGGTGGGGGTGAGGGTGGGCAAGTGGTCTGGTAGTGGAGTGATGCACACACACACCCTTATGTATTGCTCCAGTTGGCCAAGGTGTGCATCAGCATACCTTATTTGAGAGCCTGTTGCATAGGTATGGGGATGGTAGTGAGGGTGGGTGCCTGGTGCTTGTGGTGGGGACAGCAGTCACCGCTATACTGCTAGTGCTGGTGCTGCTGCTAGAGCAATGCACAAATGCACCCTTGTGTCTATACTTCAGATTGGGGCTGACATATGCATTGGTGTAAGGGTGGTAGGCAGGGCATAGGGGGCTGCTGATGCTGGTGGGAGCAAGGGGAGCAATGGCAGCACTGGTCTTGGTCCTGGTGGTGGCAGTGGGGGTGCTGTTGTTGTTGTTGCTGGTCCTGGTGGTAGCAAGGGAAGCAGTGGGGGTGACAGTACTGCTGCTGCTGCTAGCCCTAGTCCTGGTGGCAGTGGTGGTGGCACTGCTGCTGCTGCTGTTGTTGCTGATGCTAGTTACATACATACCTCTGTAAGTGATTTTTAAGATGGCCAACCATCTTGAGCTTGAGATCGAGGAAACACTCTAGGTCTAGCACAGATCTGTCATGCTTTGGTTTGATTGGTTCTATGGAGGAGGAAGAGGAGAACAGTGCTGGGGAGCCACTGAGGTGGATGTGGTGGGGCAGAGTTGAGGGCAGGTGGGTGGCTGCTGCCATGGTGCTGGTGCTGGTGAGGGTGCTAGTGGTGCTGGTCATAGCAGGTGAGATCATAAATGCTTGAGGGCAGGAGGCATGGGAGTGGGTGAGGGTGTTCATATGTGCATGCATATGGGATGCTGCTGCCCTGGTGCTGGTGCTGGTCAGGGTGCCAGTACTGGTGCTAGTGGTGCTGGTGGTGCTGGTGGCAGTGGGTGAGATCCAAAATGCTGGCATGGATGCATGCAAGAATGCTTGGATAAGGGCAGGTGGGCTGTTGCTGCTGCTGTGGTGCAGATGCTGTTGAGAGTGGAGGTTGCGCTGGTGGGACAGCATGAGGGTGGGTGGGCTGTAGCCATGGTGCTGGTGAGGCTGGCAATGCTGGTGCTGCTACTGCTGGTGGCAGTAGGCAAAATTGTGAATGTTGGTGTGGATGCACATATGAATACTTAAGGGCCACAGGTATGGGGGTGGGCAAGGGCAGGCGGGTGGGTGGCTGCTGCCCTGATGCTGGTGCTAGTGCTGGTGCTGGTGAGGGTGCCAGTGCTGATGCTGGTGGTGCTGGCAGCAGCAGGTGAGCTCCCAAATGCTGGCATGGATGCACATGCACACACTCAAGGGCCACAGGCATAGAGGTTGTCATGCTGGACTGAGTATGGTGGTTCTGTTGATGTTTCTGTCTGGCAGCTCCTTTGGCTGCTTGTTCCCTCTGTCTGGGAGTTAGTTGGTCTGTTCTATCCTTCTGCTATAACTGTAGGATGATATCTGTGTCAGTGACTGTCATCTTGGTCATCTTCTGTGGAGTTCCAATGCCTTGTTAGAATGGCTGTTGGTGGTGGCAGTGCTGGCTGTATTTGTCCTCTGTTTCCTGAAGGAGGAAGGGGATCTATGGGCAAAGGAGTTGATTTGGATACTCAAGAAGCATATCTTTGAGTTGATGCTGAGGAAGGGATGTCTAAAGTGCTGATACACCTTGTATTGCTGTCATGGTGGACTATTGGGACGCTTACGCTTACTAATCTTCTTGCCTTATACATACATATTTCCCACAGTCCGGCTGGAGTGTCACCACTTCCCCCTCCTTATCTTACACTACTGCTATTACACTCCTGCCGATCCCTTCTGCTGTTGTGTTGCCTCAGCTCATTACTAAATTACTTACACTAATCTGCCAACGGTCTTTGTGGCCTTACTGCCGCTGAAACATGTCAGACGCTGCCGAAGACTCCGCCTAAATAGTTGTGTATAAATATGCTCATAGAAGGGGACCAAAGCCTTAAGCTTGGTCTCTTGTGAATCTTAGACATTCTCAGAGCAACCCTCTAAGTAATCCGAAGCTTCCCAACCCCTTTCCCCTCCCACTTGCGCCCTAGAATGTACCCTAGGGTCTGCTAAGTGACTTAGTGACGCGTTTCACTTAATTTACCATATATAGTAAGCCGAGTCTCAATTGGGAACTCATCGAACTCCGACACATACGATAAGTGCTCAGAAAGGCATTGCCTTTCTTCGCTTCAAACAGATGAAGGTCACTGAGTAACGGACTTCTCAGTGCTCTATAGAATCACCCTATCTGCACCAGAACACCCAGCAGGAAGAAGCAGCTCCTTCCATTCACGACCTTAGTGGCATCCCAACGAACTAAGTGCAATACAAGGCATATCAGCACTCCAGACATCCCTTCCTTTGGATACACATCCTAAGTATCCAAATCGACTCCTTCACACCTAGATCCCCTTCCTCCTTCAGGAGATAGGGAACAACAGCAGCCAGCACCACCACTACCAACAGCCATTCTAACAAGGCATTAGAACTCCACAGAAGATGACCAAGATGACGGTCACCAACGCAGATATCATCCTACACATACAACAAGACAGAGATAGGCCAGACGCCCTATCCCTCAGACAAAGAGAACGAACAGCCAAGGAGGCTGCTAGACAGCAACATCGACAGAACTGCCATGCTCCGTCCAGCGTGACAATTGCACTTAGTTCATTGGTATGCCACTAAGGTCATGAATGGAAGGAGTTGCTCCTTGGTTCTGGGTTGCTAGTGCAGAGGGGTGGTTCTATAGAGCACTAAGAGGTCCATTACTCAGTGACCTTTATCTGTCCAAAGCAAAGAAAGGCAACACCTTTCTAAGCACTTAACATATGTGTTGGAGTTCAAAGAGTTCCCAATCAGGACTTTGTTTACTATATATGGTAGATTAAGTGAGATGCATCACTAAGTCACTTAGCAGACCCTGGGGTACGTTCTAGGGCACAAGTGGAAAGGGAAAGGGGCTTTGAAGCTTTGGATCACTTGGAGGATTGCTCTAAGAATGCCTAGGATTTACAAGAGACCAAGCTTAAGGCTTTGGTCCCATTCTATAAGCATATTTATACATGGCTATTTACTAGTTATTTCACATGACCTTGCCAACCAACATTTCCTAATTAAGATTTAAGCCAGATTTCCGAAAATTCATAGCTCCTCCATTACTGCATGGATTGCCTCCAAACTTTGTGAAAAGGTTTACATGATTTTTCTCTAGATGCTCCCAAAAGGATGTACCATAATTCTTTGTATTTAAAAAGTCAATTTTTTGGCTCCTTACCAAGTAACACATTTCAGGATCAAATAGCTATTGTAAAAGAATAGTAACACCTCTTGCCTTCAAATGGCTCATACACCTTCTCCTGCATGTCTTGGAAGTGCAAGCCAAGGGATGGGTGGGGATCAGCAGGGGTAACCCCTGGGTTGTCATCAGGCCAGACCCCTACCTTTACCCTCCTATACCCCTACCCTCACACAAGGGTCTAAGGGTTTACCCTCAACAACCTGGGGGTACACTAAGGGCTCATGGGTTAATAAATACCCCCAGGGTTACCCCAAGGGGTTTAATGCTTGTATTCAGCTGGCCAGGTGTGCACAGGCAGATGTGGGTGGGCATGCACAGGTGCAGGCAGGTGCAGGCAGGCAAGCATGGGCCAGCACAGGGTAAGGTGGTGCCAGCAACATGGAGCATAGGACTTGGGCTGCATGCAGTGAGAGCACACAGGAGGCAAGGCAGTAAGGGGCTGAGTGAGGCCAGATGTCACCGCCAAGGGTTTGACAGCAACAATAGACACACTAAGACAATAAGCTAAACCTCAAAGTGGTCTAGAAGACTTGTAGAGACGAAGTCGATGTGTATATCAATGTCGACAACTGGGTTACTGCTTGCTGAGCTCCAACTCAGTAGCCACCTGCAATGAAGTAAAACACTGCTAGTATTGAGACAAGAGACTTAACTTGCCTCTACCAGGTGTAATGAGTCCCCTATATATAGTACATGGTACTTGAGGGCAGGCCTAGGGCCTGAAGGGGCAGTGCTACCTATTTATACGTGAAACACAACCGAGACAATAGCAGCCAGTAGCACAAGGGACTCAAGAAAAAACACAAGCTGATGTACATGAAACAGGGCACGAACATGAAACGGGGTCAGAGTCCTCTATTTGGCTGGTTCTGCAACTTACAGGGGCATGATGGTGTTGAACCATCACCTCAGGCTGGTTACACCAGAGCTCATGTTTAAACACAAGCATTGTGGATGGGAGTGCATGCAGAGGTTAGGGTGATGAGACCAGAGCACAGATCTAAGACAAGGAGAGAGAGAGAGAAACTGGCAGGTGCTAGCAGGCAGGCACAGACAGGGTGCTTGAGGCAGATGAAGGGGGACACAGACAAGTTCTGTGCAGGCAAACAAGATGAGAGGGACAGCACTGGGAGCACTCACAGGACTCTGTATTAACATCAAATGAAAGCAGCTCTTTTATTATACATTTGAGTTAGTGTCTACAGGGTTTGAAAGAGCATGGGGTGAAAGGAATCAGAAATGCATTGGACAAAGTAGTGGCATGAAAGTTGGGTGGAAGGTAAACATAAATGGACAAGGTGGGGCATACCACATACAGGCTGTGTGACAGCTGAGACAAAGACCCTTCTACTTCAGTCATATTGTCCTGCAATAGTGCGAGGCTGATAAACGTAGGTGATGTAGACAATATGGTGCCACATGCCCATTGTGCAAGGGCCTTAAGATCGCTGGGAGGCATGGGACTTGGGCAGTGCTGCACAACAACATGCATAGGACAAGTAAGCAAGTGAGTGAGATAGGAGAGCATGGCAAGTCATGAAAGGTGCTGATGCTGGTGGCTGTGAAGCAGTGAGTGAGGTTCCACAGAACCTGGGATGAATGCATACACACACCCTCATGTTACACACTCCCGTTTTGGGCTGAGGTTGCATCGGCACACCTCAGTCAAGGGCCAGGCATGAGGGTGAGGGTAAGGGTGAGGGTGGGTGGGCTGCTGCTCCCATGATTCTGGTGCTGGCACTGGTGGCAGTAAGGCAGTGAGTGAGGTTCCATAGAACCTGGGATGAATGCATGCATGCACCCTCATGTACATGCTCTGGTTTTAGGCTGGCGTATGCATTGGCATGCCTCAGTCAAGGGCCAGGTATGAGGGTGAGGGTGAGGGTGGGTGGGCTACTGCTCCCATGGTTCTGGTGCTGGCACTAGTGGCAGTAAGGCAGTGAGTGAGGTTCCACAGAACCTGGGATGAATGCATGCATGCACCCTCATATACACACACACTGGTTTTGGGCACAGTCTGTTCCTCGAAACACATGTCAGTGGTGACTTGGCAGAGGATAGATGCAGGCACTCACCTGCACTGCCTAAGTCAGCAGTGAGCAAACAATGCTCCTCAAAGAGCTCCCACACAGGCAGCCAGTCATTGCCCTGTGGTTCCTAGGTGCATCCATACAGCTCCTGTTAAGCAAAGTGTATATATTGTGAGTGAGCACCTAGAATGTAGGGAATTTGTCACCATGGATATGAGTGCACAGAGTGGGTGAGGAGAATATCAAAAGGGGAGAGGCAGAAGCTGCACTGCACACAATGAAGTCCACTAGGCAACACACTGAATTAGTCCTTCAGTTGAGTGTCTGGCCATACTGTCCAGAGCTGTCACATGCTGTGGCACTTGTCACACTATGGCATGCTAGGGCTGAATTTGTGTTTTGCTGATTATCATCCACCCATGCCATAAGGCAAGGCAGTCTCAGAGGAGGTCCAATGGGTTGTAGTCCACATGGCAGCCACAATGTCTGTGGAGGATATCACTATGTACACCCAGATCAGCCCTAGGAAAGTCTGTGGCATCATATCTCATTTCAATACCCATTGCACTCTCTACACTCCAGCTCATGCTCATACCAAAGTGCATTGCACACTCTCAGATGATCACATCAATGTCCAATTTCACTTGCCTGATATGTTGATAGTTTACTGATGCGTATTTCTATAGCATCTCCTTCAAACACTCAATAGCATGCCAGACCTATACCTCAACAAACTGCACATGGAATTGGAGGCTATGTTTGGCAAACCAGTTTCTATTCCTATGATTTGGTATACACTAACTGCAGCAGGCTATACAATGAAAAAGGTGAATTTCATGGTAATCTGTTGTGAGAAAATCTAACACATATGACACAGCTGACTTATGTTGCTATTGAATGAAATCCTGAGAAATGTGCTGACTTTGCTAGTCATATTGGTGCTTATGACCCCAAACAAGTCATTTTCATTAATGAAGAGTGCTGTTGATCATAGAGCAACATACCAAGGTGGCACATGGGCAATAAAAGGCTAAGTGGCTACCCAGAAGGCATTTTTTTGTCATGGACGATGGTATGTTACTATATCCTTTCATTACTATAATATCACTATTCTAATTATCCCTCAGATATTCTATACTTTCAGCTCTTTCCCTAACCGATGGAGTGATCCATTGTGACATCATTGAAGGCACTTTCGATTTGGCCAGTTTCAAAAAATTCATCATTGGACTCTTGTCTCATATGCAGCCCTTTCCCACTAGGAACTCTGTTATAGTAATGGATAATTGCTGTATCCACAGGATCCCAAATCCTTGATATGATTGGAAGAGGTGTAAGTATTTTTATTTGTCAAATGTAAAGTTCAAATCTAATGGTATAAAATTAGATATATTGGAATGCATTATGAATTTCTTACCCCATATTCACCAGACTACAATCCCATTGAGCTGTTGTTTTCTGCTATGAAATACTGCCTCTGCCATAATGGCACTTATGTCTGTTTCACAATGACAGAGCTCTCATCTGAAGAAGTTTACAATATACTACTAGAATCTCTATTTGCAACCACTCTTGATGATGTTTTTGGCTGGTATAGGCACTGTGGTTATGTATAATTTACATATAGCATCATGAATACATTGTAGAGAATATTTTTTGGCAAAGAACAATTGTAATTTGGCTAACAAACACGTTCCTACAAATGCCTTGTAGATGGCATCCATCCTCTTTTCAACCACCATCATGGGGCAAGGTGCATAGCAGAAATGCAATGAAGAGAAAAAGGAAAAGGCCCAATGCGCACAGTGTCTCAAAGTCTGGTGAGCCCACCTAAGACAGCCCTCTCAAACCAGATTTGACAACTACCACCCTAGCCCAATCCACTTCTACTGTCAGTACATATCAGAAAGGCACCACCAAAGCAAAGCAAGGCAACTTACAGTTCCACCATCAAGCTGAATGACCTTCTAAATCTATTTCAAGTAATGACCAGTCTCTGGCAACTTCCAGATGTGTCATTGGAAATGTTAGCTATACTTGAAACTATCAATGAGGATTTGGGTTTCAAGCTTGCCCAATTGCCTCAGAGCATGCCACATTGCAAGTGGCAGGACACGACCATCAATGATCACCTTCTTGATCAGTTCAATCTCAGCTATGAAGTTGATCCAGAACTTTTCAACGATGGGGAAGATGCTGAACATGAACTTACAGATGGTGGTAGCTTTGTAGAAGGACAAGAGGATGACCCAGAAGACTTTGAGTTGAGGATAAATACATGAAGATGACATTACTTACCTAGTTTTGAAGCCACTGGTGCAAGCACCCACCACAAAGCCAAGGGGTTGGATGTCCAAGGAAGGATCAAGTTGCTACAGGGGTGGGGAATGCCAAAGCTGTGCCAAAGGGAGCTAAATCAAAGGACAAAAGTTCCAAGTAAGCAGGGGTGACCACTGTTACTGAAAGTGACGAGGAGTCTTCAGAAGCTGTGGAATCTGGTGAGTCTCACCCAGCAAATTTATGCATCATAGAATCTTACTTACACTTCTTCAATATCAAGTTGAATTCAAGATCACCTTTGATATATCTGACAATGTGATGAAGACCCAAAAATATATCTGTGGAGTTGACTATTTCTTGGTACTGCCTGTGTAATGAACTTGCAAAAGGCTTCAATGTTCATCCAGATGCCCTGAGAGCCCAGTACCACCTTAGTTCAGAGAAGGAGTCCGCTTTTCCATTTGGCCTGAACATGTGGATGATCTTCAAATCCTTATCAATCATCTTCACCCACTCAGCATTCCCATGGCAAAAAAGAAAGCCCGGTCCAAGCCACCACCCATTGTCAACATCTTTAATGGTGATTTGAACATGTTGAATGCAGGATCAAATTCTGCAAAGACTGGAAAGGTATGCAACCTTTTCATATCTCATTTCTGTGTAGTAACAGGATATATAGAAAGGTAATCAATCTCAAGCAACTACGATATGGACAACTAACACAATGAGATCTCAAGATCAAGGAGTATTGCCAACAAATCATTGACTTTATG